>JAPTJF010000750.1:0-16278 GCA_029339195.1 Micractinium sp. NFX-FRZ
AACTTGACTTCAAACCTTATTCATTGGCCTGAGTTCAAAGTTGAATTCATATTGAAGAGTGGGTGACGCTAGTGTTACCCCATCTGGGTGAGCTGGGTGCTGCCGCCGCGCCCCTGGCAGCAAAAGTGCAGGGGCACAGTGGAGGCAGTGGGCTGCTCTGGCTCCTGCCCTGAAGCTGCCACGCTGCCCGGCTGGTGGGTTTCTGATCAATCAGGAGGCAGTGCTTATCAGCGCGCGCCGCTGTTTGCACGGTGCACCGTCGCCCCGCCTCCGGTGCCCCACTCCCTGGCTGACATCGCCCCCCGCCCCCCGCCCGGATCACCCCTGCTCCCCTTCTGCAGGTGTGGCCCGTCTCCGTTCTGGCCGTCCTGGTGCTCGTGTGGGGCGTGGTCGCCATGATGCGGCGCTTTGCCCAGACAGCCGTGGATGCTCGACGTGAGTGCCCTTCTGGTGCCGCTGTCGCTTCCGCTTGCTTCCTGCAGTTCAGGATCCAGCCTCTGCATGTTGGCAGGGTCGAATATCACTTTGGTAGCTGCTGCCGGCCCGCTATGGCAGGCTGCCGACACTTCTGCTGGTTGGCAACTTGCTCCTACTCATCCATTTTGCTTGCGGCGCTGTCCTCATGCAGTGCAGGAGCACATCGACCGCACCGTCAACATGATCTCAAGGGATGGCCGCTGAATGTACATATGGGGGATTGCGCCGGCACAGCGGCGGCATGCGCAGCGGGCCCGCAATGCATGGGGCGGCGGGATTGTGCACCAGGGCCGCACGGTTTCTTATGTGTCTACTGGAGCATATTACCTCTCACTCGTTAATTTTGTAATTTATCACTGTCACGCTATAGCGAACCTTTTGGGAATTTGCGCCACCGAGATGGCGCAGCCCGAGCCGGGTGCCACTGAACGGCTGGAGGTTCCCAGCACCGTGATCTCCAGCATGGTCTTGGACGCCGTGGGCCGGAGGGAGGAACGCGAGGGTGCCCGGCTCGGCAATGGCGCGGTGGCGGCAGTCTGCCTGCACCCTTTCGCGGCGGTGCGCGATGTCACCACCTGGGATGTTGTAAACAGCGTGAATACGCCTCGGGTGGTCGCGGTACTCTTGCACCCGTGTGCATCCCTCCAAGACTTCCCTCGTCACCTTTGTCAAACCTCGCCTGTGTTGCACGCCGATTGCCAAACCCGCTGATCTGGCAATCGGCGGGCCCGCCGATTCCTCAACCCGCGTGCACGCCTTTTCTTCGCTCCCCTCGCATCTAAGACACACCAGAAAGTCCTCAGAAGGGAGGCCTGGGGCCCGCGCCAGGGCGAGGCACCATGTCCCCCGAGCAGGGCGCATCCTTTGCCGACTGGCCTATGGGGAGTATTCAGCCATTATGTGGAGCCACTGCACGATCGTGTTTGCGGGGGAAAGTGGCGTCTAGCGTCACTGCGCCAATGTCGGCAGCGCCTGCCTGGCGGTAGCCAGGCTCCGCCAGCACGCTGCCCTCAATGATCACCACTCCTCAGGCACTCTTGCACTGGAAAGAAGCTTGCAATTGGGGGGCTTGATCAGCAGAAGCAGCCGGATTTGAAGCACAAAAAGCAATGTACTGCGGGAAGTAGGTGGTAACGAGGGTAGGGTGGAGCTGAGCACATGCGTCACACCGTTCGGGTTGGGAAGGAACAACACAGGGGAGCATAGATGGAAGATAATACAGGGTAGAGTCTCATTCGTTGTAGTTAGCACAGTTATGGCCAGAGCGGGAGCAATGGCAGTGCCGGCCGCATGGCACCCTTGCCCGCACGCATGCACATGTGCTAGTGCGGCAGCCGCCCGGGCGACACTGGCACCGTGTGCCCTCACCGCCGACATGCTGCGCTGCTGCCGCGGCGCGCAGCGTCACTTGCGGCACGCCGCTGCCCTTGCCGTACCGCTTGTCACTCTCTGGGAAGCCCACCTCGCCTGCACTGCCTGGAGGCGCCTCAAGCAGCTGGTCGCCCCGCACCTTCTCCGTGAGCACGCCAGCTTTGCAACGTACAATGTAGCGAGGGCCCGCGGTGCTGCCACTGCCTTCGACGCGCATCACGCGGCAGAGCAGCTGCCGCGGGTCGAGTGTGGACCGCAGCTGCTCTGGCACTGACAGGAGTACTGCCTGCCCGGCCACAAAGCCCACTGCAGTGGGCTGCCCTGGCCGTGCAATGCGCTGGCGATTCTTCTCGTGCGCTGCCTGCACTTGCTGCTCTAAGGCTGCTGCCTGGTGCTGCGCGCGGAGCCGTGAGGCATGCTGTGCTTGGCCACTGCCGCTGGCGGCGCCGGGACTGGCACTGCCTGCACTTGGGCCATCGCCCCTTGCTAGGCCACCCTCCGGCTGCGCCCCGAGGCTGTCGCTGCCAGGGCTCGCCGCAAGGCGCACCAGGGCAGCCGCTGCAACTGCCTGACGGGGGCTGCGCCGCTGCCTGACAAGCGCTGCGGGGCTTGATGGGGGCTCAATGTTGAGCTGCCCCCGCAGATACTGCCGCCCTCTCTCTGCTGCTGCCCGCTGCGGCCGTGTGCTGACGCCCTTGCCCGGCTGGGCTGCTGCCGGCTCCGGCCGTGGCTGCGGCTGCCGCCCTGCCAGCTGCTGCAGGGGCAGCAGTGACTCGTCCTCTGATTCCTCCTCCTCCTCCTCCTCCTCCCTCTCCTCCTCCTCCCTGTCTGAGAACAAGCGCTGCAGCTTGCGTCGGCTGCGTAGACCGGGGCGCGGCGGCTGCGGCTGCTTGCCATCGTCGCTGATGCCGCCGCTGCCGCTGCTGCTGCCGCCGTCGCTGCTGCCGCCATCGCTGCCGCTGCTGTCGGCCCTGCCGTTGCTGCCGCCGCCGTCGCTGCTGCCGCCGTCGCTGCAGCTGCTGTCGTCCCTGCCGCTGCTGCTGCCGCTGTCACCGCTGCCACCGCTGCTGCCCCCATCATCATTGTTGCCGCCGCTGCTGGTGCCGCCAAAGTCACCATGCTCCGCCAGCCACCAGCGCACGTCGTGCCAGTCGACCTCCGGCACCCTCTGCTTTGCCTCACCGAAGGAGGGCTCTAACTCCAGGAAGCCCAGGGCGGTGTCGGCGTGGCAGTAGTGGTCCCAAGCAAGCCCGCCCAGGTAGGCAGCGCCGGCGTTCATGGCATCCACCTGGCCTTCCGTGCCAACCTGGAGCGCCGTGCCAACCTGGAGCGCCTTCCACACTGCAGTGAAGGGCAAGGAGGAACGCCGCACAGCACTTAAATACACTTCAGATATAGCGGCGCTAAGCATAAGGGCCTCCTGGTCTCCCATGCTGGCCAGTGCCACAGTTGCTTCACTGCCGTCCCAGCTTGCCCTCTCGTATGATCCCTACTGACCTTGGCTGTCCACCAGTGGGTGTGAGGGGGGCGGCGAGGGCGGAAAGGGGCCTGGCAGAGAAGGGGTAGGGGTAGCCTGCCGCCGCTCTGGGCTGGCCACCTCCGGGTCGCTGGCGCCATCCACAGCGGCGGGGCTGCCAGCGGCGCTGTCACCCTCTCTGCATCCGATGAGGGGGAGGAATAACACAGGCAGGCACGGGCCACGGGAGCCAGGGCTTTGCTTGGCGAGTATGAGGAGAAGGGCATGTTTGGGGGTGCAAGGTGTGTGGGCAGCATGACTGCCAACACCAATGCCCGCAACCAAGGCTCCCCCGCATGTATCGCCCTGGCCACCACTACCCGGCAGCAGCCCCCCGGTGCAGCACGCTGTGCCAAACAAGCAGCCTCATGGCTTCACTGAAAAGCAGGTCCCCTGACGTGCTCACCCGTCAGCAGGTGCCCAGTCATCGTCACTTCCCTCCTCACAGGGCAGGTAGTCACTGCAATACAAGGCAATGGGTGGGCTGTTGTACAGTACATACCAATGGCAGCGGGCGGCAGCCCACTGTGCAAGCTGTGAGCCACAAGTCAAGAGGTGGTGGGCCGCGCTGCAGGGGGCGGACAGCTGCACTCCAAGGTTGCCATCAAAACCCACCTGTCCTCGGGTTCCCCGTCATCCTCCACCTCGCCCAGCGTAAGCTGCAGCCGAGGGGGGAGGTTGGGCGGCTGGCCAAACTCGGCCTCGTAGGGAGACATGCCGCCCAGGGTTCTGGTGGGCGTGGCGTTGATCGATTTCTCCACGCCTTCCATCACCTCCGCCCAATCGGAGCTAGGGTCGTCGTGCACCGCTGCAGAGAGGCGCTCAGACAGCAGCTTGTTGACTCTCTCCACCTTGCCCTGGGTCCAGGGATGATACGGGCGGCCGTGCACCTGCATGGGGCATGGGACAAAACAGGCGCACACCCCATCAAGATTGGAAAGAGCCGCGGCAGCAAGCACAGCCAGCAAGCACAGCAAGCACAGCCGCGGCAGCAAGCACAGCAGGTGACGCCCACTTATGCGGCAACAGCGCCAATGCAAGCGTTGAAAGCGGAGGCGACTTGCAGCAACAACTGACAGCGGCAACGCTGCTGGCTTCCGGCACCCTCACCAGCCGCACGCCCATCTCCTTGCAGTACGCCGCCACCTCGCCAGCAAACTCCCTTCCGTTGTCACATTGTATCTTGAGCGGCTGGCCCATGCGGCGGAAGGCGTCCCGCACCTGCAGCCAAGCAAACAGGGGCTGGGCCGGGAAGATGGGTGACACCAGGGCAAGCTTATGAGGCTGTCCAGACCACAGCACGGCACGGCCGCACGGCATGGCACGGCACGGCCACAGGCGCCTGGCCATCTCACCCCTCCGCCGCCCATCCGCATGCAGGCGCCCACCCACAGTTTGATTGCCGGCACTCACGCAAGTGGCGATGCCACGCGACTCCTTCGTAGCCAAGCCATACAGCATGATGAACTTGGTGAAGAGGTCGACAAGCACCAGCACGTACCGCATGCCACTGCGGGTGACGTGGGCACCGTTGTCCTTCAAATCCATCTACGCACGCAACCGTGGGGGGGGCGGTAAAGAGTGTCAAGTCACTGCTGAGGGTACACGTCGGCACGCAGGCTGGCAGCAGCAGAGAGCTGGCAACAGCAGGCTGACAGCAGCAGCTGCAGGCACGCCGCTGCTGCTGTAGGCACGCTCGCGGGCCAGCGAGACGGGAGGGTACACGTGGGCACGCAGGCTGGCAGGAGGAGAGAGCTGGCAACAACAGGCTGGCAGCAGCAGCTGCAGGCACGCCGCTGCTGCTGCAGGCACGCTCGCGGGCCAGCGAGACGGGAGCAAGACCGTGGGGAAGCCCGCACTGGGCAGTAGCGACTCATCTCCACCCAACCTGTCCAGCTCAGCAAATCACCTGCCAGTGCACTCGCTTCTTCATCACCGTGATGGGGACCACCGGCCGCTGCGCCTTCTGCATGCGGCGCCTCGTGGCGCAGTTGGGGCACCACTGGTTGACGTACTGCTCGCAAACAGTGCGGGAGATGCCGGCCAGGCCATGAATGACACGGGCGCTGCCATCGGGCCCGTCGGAGAGGGTGGTGCGCACCTTGGTGAAGATCTGCGGGGTGGGAATTGGGGTGGGGGCGGGGGTGGGGGTAGGGGGTTTGGGCGTGTGAGTGTGTTTGGGGGGGCGCGACAGGAGGGGGCGGGGCATGCTCCGCAAGCACGGCAGAACACGATACTATGGCAGAACCAAAGCACCAATGCGCCCAGTGACCCACACAGCGGCGCTGCACACTGCTTAGCTCACATAGGTGTGCAGAGCCTCTGACTTGGCATGCTTCAGGGTCTCGTGCCAGTGCTGCACAGTTGCCGGCACGTCCTCCTGGCACACCAGGGGGAGCTGCCTCTCCATCCCCTTCCCCCGCACACGCCTGCACAGCTGCCCATCCACCAACACATAGTTGGCACGTGCATCATTCAATACAGCTTGGGTTACCCCAGCTGGCCGGGCCGAGCCAGAGGAGACTTGAGTGCCTGCCGCTGAGCCGCCCCCGGTGACGCTGCTGCCGCCGGCGCTGCCGCTGGACTGCGCTTCGGTCCACTGCAGAGCCTCCCGCAGGAGCGCTGCCTTCTCCCTCGTCACCAGACCGTGCTTATGAGTCTTTGCATGCACGTTTTCGAGCCAGTCGGCAAAGGATGCGCCCTGCTCGGGGGGCATGGTGCCTCGCCCTGGCGCGGGCCCCAGGCCTCCCTTCTGAGGACTTTCTGGTGTGTCTTAGATGCGAGGGGAGCGAAGAAAAGGCGTGCACGCGGGTTGAGGAATCGGCGGGCCCGCCGATTGCCAGATCAGCGGGTTTGGCAATCGGCGTGCAACACCTGCATCACCTGTCCTGCAGGGCCTGACGGTCGATGGGCGAGCCCTTCAGCAGCAGGGCACCGCAGCGCTGCCTGGAGGAGGAAATGGCAGCTGCGGGAGCGGCGGCGGCAGCGGCGAGGCAGCTGTGGCCTCGAGTAGCGGCGGCAGCATGCTGCAGAGCGTGGCCAGAACGCTCCGCACCTTGGTTGGCATGGGCAGCAGCGGGCAGGCAGCCACACCTGCAGCAGCGGCCAGCACTGATGCCAGCACACCCTGCGGCAGTGCTACTCAGCAGCCGCTGGTGGCGGGAGCGCTGGTACTCAAAGCAGCCAGCGGCGCTGAGGCCAGCAGCAGCAGACTGGTGGCCCGGCCCCAGTCAGTCAATGGTGGCAACGACGTGCAGCCCACAGCCCACGCCAGCGGCAACTCCCTGGGCGGCGCTGGCCCCAGCAGCTTGCCGCGTCTCCCCGCCAGCGGCCCCAGCGGCGCTGGCCCCAGCAGCTTGCCGCGTCTCCCTGCCAGCGGCCCCAGCGGCGCTGGCCCCAGCAGCTTGCCGCGTCTCCCTGCCAGCAGCCCCAGCGGCGCTGGCCCCAGCTGCGAAGCCCTGCCTTCTGTCAAGGATGCGGGCAGCGGCGGCGAGGTTACCCCCATGCCCAGCCAAAAGAGCAGCAAGAGCGCCGGCGGAGCAAGCAACAAGCGTGCAGATGTCTCTCCAGCTGCCAACAGCCCGGCAGCGGAGCAGCTGATCAAAGCGCAGCGCACGCGGTCGTCGTCATCAGAGGTGGGCGGGTGGGTGCATAGTGTTATGCCTGGGAAGGGGCAGGGTTGATGAGAGCAGACGCTCTCTGACTCTTCAACGGGAGCCGATGCGTTTGGCCAGGTATGTCGTGCGGCTGCCGTGGTCGGGCCCAGGGAGCGGCAGCCCTCCAGGCAGGCAAGGCAGGCGGTGGATGACTGAAGCAGCTCCCCCGCCGCCGCCGCCTCTTCCCAGCAGGCCGCGCCTGCAGCCCCCGCAGCCACCACCACCCCGCCCTTCAAGCAGCAAACGGAGGGGCTGCTGGAGGCGGCAGGCGATGCAGAGGTGGGTGCTGCCAGCTGTGGTGGAGTTAGCCTGTGCAGGTGCTGGAGGTGGCGAGGCAAGGCGACGGTGTGTGGCAACCCTCCACCCTCATGGGTGGCTGTTGAGCTGATGCATGCTGCAGCCTGGCTGTATGGGGAAGGTCAGGGCAGGGGCATTGCGGGTCGACTGTTCAATGATCTCCGCTACAGCTGCCTTTCAGCTGAGCGCCGCCATTCCTTGCGTCACAGATTGGGGACGGCAACGGTGATGCTGTGGCTCCTCTGCAGGTGAGGCTTCAGGGGTCTGCGCAGGGCCGCTGCTCACATAATGGCTGCCGCTTGCGAGTGTTGCTTCCGCCCACCTGCCTGCCCTGCACAGATGGTCTGCCTTCTTCCCCTCAGCCTGCTCCCATGCCACAGCACATCACCCTACGCTGAGCCGGCATACTCTGGCCAATGCTTTCCATGCCCAAATCACCCCTGTCAGGCACCGTCACCTGCCGGCACGTGGCACAGCCACGCCCCTCCTGGGCACATCTGTGGAACCCTCCCACCTCAACATCTGATCCCCTTTGCGACGCCCTGTCTGCTGTTTGCAGATGCCGGATGTCGACCCGCCTGCGGTGTGCCAGGGGGCTGGGCAGACTGTGTGGGGATAGATGCATGAGCAGACATGCTGGGGTGGAGTGGGCCCGGCAGATTTGGAGAAGAATATGCCTTCTTGAGGGAGTAGAGTGGCGTGTTGCTGGAACCCCAGCGGACAAGCTCTTCCCCCCACGTGTCCCTGGCTGCCTGAATGCAGGGCGGCACGGCGGCCGCGCTTCACCAGGTCAAAGTAGGCCCCGGAGAGCCACCATCGCCGGCAGCCCTTCCCCCCGGGGCTGGCAGCCTAGGGCCAACCGCCAGCAGTGAAGCGCATACCCCGCCGCCCACCAGCCCGACAGGCACGGTGCGTCACAACATTGCCGTGCTGCAGTCATGCTGCGCTGTGCTGCGCTGTGATACTATGAATGTTGTTGTGCTGCGCTGCGCTGCGCTGCGCTGCGCTGTGCTGCGCTGTGCTGGGCTGTGCTGCGCTGGGCTGCGCTGTGCGCGCTGCGCTGCGCCATGCGCTGGCCGTGCTCAATGAGGGCGCCTGCCGGTCACTTTCAGCGAGTGCCTAGCTGCTCCGTGTGTGCCCCTGCCGCAGGAGCTGTCGTATATGAGCACAGGCGGCAGCAGTGCTGAGGGACGCCTGCGCACAGCCGTCTACATCTCCGGCACACCCCCGCCCATGCCCGCCCTTGACCCCGACCCCGAACGCCGGCAGGTGCGGCCGCCGCCACCGCTGCTGCTGTGCTGAACATAGCAAGCCAGCTGCTTGCTTTCGTTCTTCTCCTGCCTCCTGGCTCCCCTCACCGCCTGTTCTTCCAAGCCACCTGCCAATCTTTATGTGCGGCGCTCTTTTCTGACATGCATTTCAGTCACTTGGGCCCATGACACGCACCCTGCTGGTGCACCACCCTCCTGCAGATTGAAGGCCCGGTGCCCATCCAGTGCAGCTGTTCATGACTGGCTTGCACTTGCCCCGCCTGCTTCGCAACACACACTACACATTGCTGTCTTGCAGGCAGCTGGGGACCTTGGGGCTGGCGGGACCCCGGAGCAGGCTGGCTCGGCGGTGCAGGTGCGGAAAGGACCTAGTGGGGGAGGTTGGCGTGGCCATGCATGGGTGTCATGCCAATCGGCAGTCGCTGAGTGGGTGTCCCATATTGAGTTCACAAGCTAGCCATGCAGCCGTTGACTGCAGCTGGCCAGGCAGTGCGGCAATGCAGGCTTGCGTGTGGCCAGGGTGTGGTATGTAGGCTGGCATGGGGCGAGAGCACCTTTGTGCTGCATTTTGATCATCAACAGGGTGCGGCAAGGGTGTGTAGCTGACTGCCTGCACTACCTGCATTGCATGCCGCTACTGACAAAGCCTTGATCATGGCCGTCTTCCCTCTTCAGTCCTTCCCTCTCAGCCTGTGCCCAAGAGTATACAGAGGTTGCAAGCAGCAGGCACCAGCAGTGAGCCTGTGGCATGTGTGCTTCACTTTGTAACATTCACCTCCTGTCCACGTGTCTTGCTTCACTGCAGCCGCCCGGTGGGGGCCCGCTGACGCTCCACGGGTCGCTGTTTGGGTCTGACAATGTGGAGGGCTCGCCATTTGGCGGTGGTGGTGCGGAGGAGTGTGGCACCGATGGCAGCAGCCAGATGCAGCCCGGTGGGGCGAGTCCTGGCAGCGGCGGCAGCGGCGCTGGCGGCGACGAGGTAGGTGACAGCAGTGGCGGCGGTGTCGGCAGTGGCAAAGCCAGCGTCAGCGGGGGCAGCAGCAGTGCTGCACGTCCTGCTGGCGGCAGCATGGAGCAGTCACCCAAATACGCCGGCAACCGCAGCATGAGTGCAGCTATGCGGCAGGTGGGTGAGGTGTACTCCCGCGTTGTACTAGAGGAGAGTGGGAAGGAGGCAAGCAGGGGTGTGGAAGTCTCATGCACTGTGGATACACGTATTTTTCAAGGAGCACACACCTGCTGCTGTTGGTCCGATTGCCCTGCTAACCAGCTCATGCTCTTCCTCAAGCACCTCTTTACACTACTGCCCTCAGCCATCCTCCTTGCTGCAGCAAACACCTGGTGCTGGCGCAAGCTGTGACGACCCACGCCGCGAGCTGCAGGTGAGTGATCGCGTGTGTGCGCGATTTGGACAGGAACTTTCAGGGACGACGGGGAGGTGCTTTTGCCGGCTTGGAGGGCGGGTGGCGGTGGGCCACCTGGAGGTGTGGGTGTGCACTCCCCCGGAAAAGTTTGATGCTGCCTGCCCTCAGAGGCTCGAATGGAGGCGACATGTGAGGGTCGGCAAACCTCTCTTGTTCAAGGAGCACTGCGCAGGCCACTGCGCAGGCAACAACTCCTGCCCCACCCGTGCCATTCACACGTGCGCTTGTCTGTCCACTGCAACATGTTCCCCACAGCGCCGCCCTCTTTCCGTCCCTCTTTCCCCATCCAGGGCATCATCCACACGCGGCCTTTCCAGACAGGCAGCGAGGAGGCGGAGGGTGCGCCCACGCTGGCAGCAGCAGCTGCGGCCGCGGCCGCTGGTATTGCAGCCGCTGGCGGCAGCGGCGTGCCCGGCAGGCAGGCGGGCAGTGGTGGCCTGGCTGCAGGCATGGGAGCAACTGCAGGAGAGGGGGCCGGGGTGGTTGGACGTACGGAGGGCGGCGGCCCAGGAGCGCAGGATGACGACCCGCCTGCCGCGGTGCACGGTGAGCCGGGGTTTTGTGGAAGGCGCCAGGCTTTACCACAGCGCCGTCTCCCCGGAGAGCTGCATGTCTGCCCACACCCACATCTGCGTTCTTGTGCGAGCAAGCCATGCTATGCTGCGCTGTGCGTAGCTGTGCTTTTGCCCACCTGATGCGTGGCCGCGCTTTGCTGTGCTGCCCGATTCCAATCCTGCGCTCATCTGTCTTCTGTGCTGTGCTGTGTGCGCTTTGCGACATGCCATGCCTGCAGGCATTGTTGGCTTCCGCTCGCCGGCCACGCCCGGCTCCCCAGGCTCTGAGGAGGAGGGGCCTGCGGAGGAGGGGATGGAGGAGGAGGCACCTGGTGAAGAGGAGGAGGGGCCTGAGGAGGAGGAGGGGCCCGCGGAGGAGGGGCAGGTGGGTGGGTGTTTTGGCAGCCTGAACTTGTGCGTTTAGTGATTTTCCCTGGGTGCGCACAGGCCGGCACGTGCACTGCCCCCATCGAGCAGAGTCCTCTGCAGCCCACCGCAGTGGTCCCTCCCCGCCCAGTCACATGTGCACTACCGCCTGGCCAGCTCAGCCGCTCACACATACCATGCTCCCTTGCCCGCCAACCTGGTTGCCCTCAGGTGATGATGCCCGACTCCCCGCACTTTGAGGCGCCTGATGATTTTGGGTGGGGCAGCGATGGTGAGGGCGGGCTGAGCGAGGATCCGGATGAGGAGGGCGCGGATCAGGGGGAGGGTGAGCAGGCGCAGCAGCAGGGTGGCGACGGCATGGGCGAGGAGGGCGGCTGGAAGACGGAGGGGCAGGTAGAGGAGGGCGACGGCGCGGGTGAGGAGGGCGGCTGGGAGGAGGAGGGGGAGCAGCAGCAGGGTGGCGACGGCATGGGCGAGGAGGGCGGCTGGGGGGAGGAGAGGCAGCCGGAGGAGGGCGACGGCGAGGGTGAGGAGGGCGGCTGGGAGGAGGGGCAGCTGGAGGAGGGCGACGGCGCGGGTGAGGAGGGCAGCTGGGAGGAGGAGGGGGAGCAGCAGGATGGCGACGGCGTGGGTGGGGAGGGCGGCTGGGGGGAGGAGCGGCATGCAGCAGAGGGGCAGCATGAGGAAGGCATGGGCGATGGCGAGGAGTTGGAGGAAGCACTGGCAGCCGTAGTCCTTGCCGGCTTGGCAGCGGCCGGCCAAGACGGGGCAGAGCTTGCCGGTGCCGCAGCTGGGCTAGCACCGCTGCAGGTGCCAGCTGGGGCTGCGGCAGCAGAGGTGGCAGCTGCCCAGCAGGAGCAGCAGCAGGGGGAGCAGCAGGCAGCAGTGGCAGAGGTGCTGCCCGGCGCGCTGCCAGCACAAGCAGAGGCGCAGCAGCTTGCGGTGGTTGTTCTAGGCGATGAGGTGTGGCTGCATGGACGCCTTGCCCGCCTCGCTTGCCGGATTGCAAACATGCCCTATGCCTGAGCTGGATGCCCCTGCGCATGTGTTCGTGCTGCGTTGGATGCTATGCAAGCTGCCTTGCCTACCACACATCCTCTTCTCACCGCCTACAACCCGGCCGCCTGGCGCGCCACCGCGGGCACTTGAATGCCTGCCCCTATGTCTTTCCGTCCTTTCCTCCCCACAGGTCGTGTTTGCGGCACCAGTCCAGCTGTCACCAAGCATAGCTCCCATCGCCTTTGCCACCGCGGGCAGCACGGCGCTGACCGCCGAGGTGCGGGCCACGGTGCAGGCGGACCCACCAGCGGGCGACCCCACGGGCCAGTTTGCCATGCACGTGGCGCGCGGCCTGGTGAGTGGGCAGGGCTGGGCTGTTGACTATTTGGAGGGGCCGTGTGGGACGCGTGCACTGTGTGGTGCAGGGAGGGAGGAGGCCGAGTGTGGGAGGCGCTGTTGAGGATCAGCTGGCGATGTGTGTGGGGTGGGTTTAGTAAATGTTAGTCCTCTCGTGCGGGCACTCCATGGCTATATTACTACCCAACGCTGCCCCGACCGTTGCGCCGACATGCGCCTTGCTTCTGGACAGCCTGCCTTACGCCTGCTGCTCCCTAATCTCTCTTCCAACTGCCCGCTGCCCCGCTTAATTACCCGCTGCCTGCCCAGCTGCCGCACCTGTCGTCGTCCCCTCCTTGCTCCCAAACCCCTATCCCCACCGCTCAAACAGGTGTCTGCTGTCTGCACGCGCTACCTGCCTGTGGCGCTGGCGGCGTGGGGCGACGTGGCCACCAGCCGCAGCACCTTCCTGCTGGGCATCGGGTTTGAGGCGCCGGCGGGGCACGAGGAGTGGGAGCGGCAGCTGCCCTGGGTGGTCGAGGTGCGCTTCAATGGCCACCACCCCAGCTGGAACTTCAACTCCACCAGCAGGTTGCTGCACATCAGGTGCGAAGGGGTGGGGAGTTCCACAGCAGGTGGCGGCCGCTGGTGGAGGAGGGAGGGTGCATGCCTGCGTGGCATTCAATCGGTGGGCAGACCTCCCCATCTTACATCCACTCGTCTGTGTAGTTGTCCCGCCCCCTGGATGTTGTCACTTACTCGCCGTCTAGTCTTGTCTTGTCTGCTTGACCCCATGAAAAACGAGCTGGTGTGTGTTTGAGCGTGGCTATAGCACACTTTACTTATTATTAAAATGTCCCCCCAACCCTGCCACTGCACACTGCCTGCTCCGCCTTCCCTCCCTTGAGCAGGCTGCCCAATGCTGTCACGGCGCAGCTCTTTGAGCCGGCCCGCCGGGCCCGCCCCTCCCTGCTGGAAGGAGGGCCGTCGATGCGGCGGGAGGCGATGGAGCAGGCGGCAGTGGACCCCGCCAGCCGCCTGTGCATTGCGGTGGCAGAGCTGCAGGCAGGGGAGGGCGGGGTGCGCCCCGAGGTGCCGGCGGACTGCACCGACCTGGGCTGGCGCCACCTCAGCCTGGTGGTGCACCCCGCAGGTGCCGCCCCCTGAGCAGCCACGTCAGCCCGCTCTGCTCGGCGAGCCAGCAACCACTGACGCCTGGCCCATGCAAGGTCCTGCTTGCCTCTGCAGCACCTGGACCCACATTCTGTGACAAGCAGCCCTGCCCCGCCGTTTCCATTGGGCGGCTTCGTAAGATACCATCTCAATTGCATGCTTCTGTTTGCTTTCGCTGATGGCATGACACCACCTGCAATGCTCGATTAAACCTCAACTGCTTGATGTACCTGTAACTCGCACAAGTGGCGTCGTACATGGAGCAGTTGCAATAAAGCAAGCAGGACAACTACAGTAGACCTCCACATGCCCGGCACTCTGTGGCAGTATTGTACATGTGCCCGAACCTCCAAACACGATGCTGATTGGGTGCCACCAGCGCTTTGATGTGAGGAGCTGAGCGGGCACCCGCTTTTAACGCAAGCATGGGTGCTGCTGGCAGCCAGCTGGGGCGCCCTCGTCTTGGATAGGTGGGCAGTACCAGCCGTTCGACGGGGCATCAACCTCAACTGCTGCCTCCAGCATGGCAAGTCCAACGCTCAGCAACAACGCTCAGCACCAGGCACGGATAGGTGCTCACTCTCCAGCTGGCGTGGGCAGCACTTATAGTGCCGCTCCGCTGGGTACCCACCCCAGCTCCCTGGCACCACTGCCTCTCCCCCACCCAGTTTGCTGCCACCTGTCAAGCTGCTTTGATTCGGGACATGCCATGCTCAACGCATCTGGATGTGTTCCCACGACCTTGAGCTCCAGTGAATTCACACAATGAACAATTCACACAATGAACAATTCACACACCACGTATTGGACTAGGTGAAGCAGCCGACTGCGGCGGCAGCAGCCCCGGCCCCGGCGGCACAGCAGCAGCAGCAGCCTGAGGAGCAGCAACGGCAGCAGCGGCAGCGGGAGGAGCAGCAACAGCAGCGGAAGCGCGTGCAGGCCCGCGCCTCGCGGCGGGGAAAGCAGCCAGCCGGGCAACAGCCCCCCACCCAGCTGCCCCCCCCACCACCACCCCCGCCGCCTCGTGCCACCGTGCCCACCCGTACGGCACGGGCAGAGGCAGCAGCGCAGCGGCGCCAGGCCGCACACGAGGCAGATGCCCGTGCCGCCCAGCGGCAGCTTGCAGCTGAGGCTGCTGAGCAACGCAAGGCCAGCGCAGCGGCGGCGGCAGCAGCAGAGCAGCTGAGGCGGAAGGTCGCGGAGGACAAGGCGGAGAAGAAGAGGGAGAAGGACAGGCGTGCCAAACAGCGCAAGCTGGAAAAGGAGGAGGCGCAGGCGGCCGAGGCCGCAGCAGCAGCTGAGGCGGCGCACCGCCAGGCGGCAGCTGAGGCGGAGGCAGCGGCAGCAGCGGCTGCAGCCGAGGCAGCCGCCGAGGCAGCCGCCGAGGCCGCACTTGCGGCAGCACGCTGCGCAGCTGCTGCGGTTGCGGGCGCACTGGCGCGCCTGGCTGCCCCGGCAGCAGTGGAGGAGGTGGAGGAGGCGAGTGGCCGCCACCGGGACGAGCCCCGCCTGGAGCAGGCCCTCCCGGGCACGTCTCAGATGAGTGGGATGGGCCGAGGCAGGGATGAGCAGGCGGGGGCAGCGGGGTTGCCCTCGGCGGAGGCGCGCCGGATGGCGGCACACCAGGGGGTGCCACGGACGGAGGAGGCAGGGACTGAGGCCGCCGGCGCTGCCGAGCCGCATGCACCTGCGCCCGCCCCACCCCCCCAGACCGCTGACCCAGGGCGCGCCACGCCCGCCACGCCTCGTGCAGTCCCCGAGTTGCCCGAGCCGGAGCCGGCTCATCCTGCACTCTCGGCATCACCACCACCCACCCAGCCCGTTGGCAGCGCAGCTGGCAGCAGCGGCCTTACCGCGGCCGCCAGCGACAGCCCCGCCAGCGGCAGCAGCGGCAGCGCCCCACCAGGCTACAACTCTTATGTTAACCCCCTCTCCATGCCGCTTGAGCCATGGCCGGCGGCAGGCGAGGACGGGGAGGTGCAGCAGCGCAGGGCAGAGGCGGCGGCAGCCCCCGGCTCACCCATCGCTCTGGCCCACATGCGCAGCGGCCTGCCCCTCCCGCCCATGCCCGACCCAGCCACCTTCACCCAGCGTGAGTGGGAGGCGCAGGGGCATGAGGTGCGCGCCATTCTTGCCCACCGCCTCGTCGGAGACCGGTTGTACCTGCGCTTCGCATGGGATGACAGCTGGGAGCCAGCGGAGCAGGCGGCAGGCCTGGACGAGCTGCACCTCTATCAGGAGCGGCTGCGGACGTGCGGCGACACCACAGATGTTGTGGGCCTCGCGGCGCGCCAGTTTGAGGAGCAACGGGCAGCGGAGGAGGAGGAGGAGGAGCGGCAGCAGCGACAGCGGCAGCGGACAGCCCCCCGCAGTACCAGCGCGGCAGCGGCGGGCAGCCAGCCAGCCGCGCGCAGCGCCGGTGCCAGCGCCCCCCGCCCCGCCACCCGCAGCTCCAGCCGCCAGGGTGGGGCCGGCCCACTAGCCTAGGACGATGCAGCCGGCCGGGCCAGCGCAGTTCTAGCGCTTGTCATAGTGCTCACGAACTGCAATGGTCAGACCGGCGCGGCGGTGCGGGAGCTGACAGCAGCCAGCCCTGCACCAGATGTCTTATTGCTGACAGAGACAAAGACCACCGCCGCCAACCCCCTGCCCGTCCCAGCTGGGTGGTTGGCTCTCCAAGCCCCCCGGCCCAGGGGCTACGGCGGCGGCATAGCAGCATTAGCACGGCCGGGCCTGGCAACGGAGCTGTGGCGCAGCGTGCCAGAGGACGGCGTGTTGTGGATGCTATTACATAGCGCCCTGCCTGGCGGACGCACC
>JAPTJF010000751.1:0-16245 GCA_029339195.1 Micractinium sp. NFX-FRZ
TCGAGGGTTGGGTGCAAGCGGACGCAGCTGCAGCTGGCGGTGAGCCCAGCGGGCATCATCAGGCTGTGCGCAGCATCCCCTTGGGGGGTATGCACCCTGGGGGCATGCCCCCCCCCCCCCCCCCCCAGCATCTGTCGGGCTACACATCAGAAGCAGCATTCCTTGTTGTTGGGTATCAAAACGGTTAGTGCAGGCACAGCTCAGTGCAGGGCACAGCCTGCTGCCAGCAACGTACCTGGTAGGCTGCGGCACACGTATCGCACAGCGATGAATACGTGCGGGCTGCAGCCTGGGAGGCTGCCAGGGCCAGGGCGCTGAGCGATGGCGAGCCCAGCGGAGGCGGCGGTGGCGGCGACCGCTCCTCTGCAGCTGCCGACACCAGCAGGCGCCCGTTGCGCCGCCAGCGGCCCGCCATCCCGCTTGCAGGTGCCGACCGCAGCGTGCACCGGGCCCTGAGGGCGCATGGGGCCGGGTGTGGCAGCGCAGACGCGTGAACTCGCATGCTCGGTTTCGGGGGGGCGCCCAGCGCTGTCAAGGAGCTGGTGCAATGCGAGCAAACGTGGCGTAGCGGAGTCGAAGTGGAAGAAGTTCGCAGTGACTGGGTGGGTGGGTGGGTGGCGCCAGGCGGCCTGGCAGCGGAGCGGCAACATCTCTGACTCGTCACGACCACAGTGGCGCTGCCTGTTACCAGCCTCTGAATTTGTTGTGGCTGTGGTGCTGGCAAGTTGCAGTGCAGTGCACTATAGCTGGCAAACGCACTGCCGCTGGTCGCACAAGCAGTGGCTTCCGTCGTGTCCGGCTAGGCGCCGGTTCGACCGCGCCGGTTCGACCGTGGGTGCCGGCTTGCCCAGGAGGGCAACGCGTGTCAAAGGTTGGTCACGACACACCGCTGCCCAGGACGAGTGCACGCAGAATAACGACTGCTGGTTGACGCATGGCGGCAACACGGGACTGCGCAGCCCACACGCTGCATGCAGCCCACACATCAGTCCACACCACGCTGCCTCTTCGCCTCCCACCATCTTGGAGAGGCGGACTTTGAAAGTTGGACCCTCAAATCACTTCACAGATTTGCCAGCTGCCTCAGTGCTTGTACCACACCCAGGGGTAGGGCTACCCCTCCTGACCTCTGTTAGCCACTGTGCTCAGCAAATGTAAAACCACAAGCAGCGAATCGATATTTGGCGCCAACAAACCAGCCGGGCATCAAGCTTCGCTGCATGCCATGCTGCGGACGCCGACTCCCACTCCTCTGCGCCTGCCGTGCGCTGCCCCGCCGGCTTGCTAACTGCGCACGCTGCGGCTGCCTCTGCATCCGCCTCGAGTCGAGCCGAAGTGGTGGCCCACGCTACGGTTGCAGAAGCCTACACTTCGCCCGCTGTCATGCGCATGCTGGCATTAGCTGGCGTTGCTTCCACGCAGGGGGCTGCCACACCACTGAGACAGGCCGCGGGGCGGAGGCGTCAGGCTGCTAAACGGGTCCAAGTGGCTGCAGGGTTTACGGCTGCTGGGCGGAGGCATGCGGCTGCAAAGTTGACTCGAGCGCTGCTGTGACTATGGCTCTGGAGCGGAGGGCGGCTCACGCCGCTGTGCTGTGCGCCGCTCCCTCTCTGCCTTCCTGCGCTCGAGGTGTTCTTTGTACTCCGCTGTCCACTTCAGTATCGCCTCTGTTTCTTTCCTATGCTGTGCTGCGCGCTCGAGTGAGGCTGCTGCATCGGCGCGCATTTCTGCTGCACTTGCGCGCATTTCTGCTGCACTTGCGCGCATTTCTGCTGCACTGGCGCGCATTTGTGCCGCCCTCTCATACGTCTCCAGCACATCCCTGCTCACCCACATGTCTGGGCCACCCAACAAAGCCTGCACTGCCACCCGCGCCGACTTGCCGTGTTTCTGCACCGGAAGCAGCAGGGGGGAGGGGTCGAGGGTTGGGTGCAAGCGGACGCAGCTGCAGCTGGCGGTGAGCCCAGCGGGCATCATCAGGCTGTGCGCAGCATCGGCTCCGTGAAACAGTCGGGCTCCACATATGATTCAGAAGCAACACTCCTTACTGTCGGGTATCAAAACGGTTGTGCAGGGCACAGCCTGCTGCCAGCAACGCACCTGGTAGGCTGCTGCACATGTATCGCACAGCGCTGAATACGTGCGGGCTGCAGCCTGGGAGGCTGCCAGGGCCTGGGCGCTGAGCGACGGCGAGCCCAGCGGAGGCGGCGGTGGCGGCGACGGCTCCTCTGCAGCTGCCGATACCAGCAGGCGCCCGTTGCGCCGCCAGCGGCCCGCCATCCCGCTTGCAGGTGCCGACCGCAGCGTGCACCGGGCCCTGAGGGCGCATGGGGCCGGGTGTGGCAGCGCAGACGCGTGAACCCGCATGCTCGGTTTCGGGGGGGCGCCCAGCGCTGTCAAGGAGCTGGTGCAGAAGAAGAAGACATGACACACAGCGGGTGACTTTGGGGGAGATGCGCCGCAATGCTAGCAAACGTGGCGCAGCGGGAACTCGAAGTGGAAGAAGTTCGCAGTAACTGGGTGGGTGGGTGGGTGGCGCCAGGCGGCCTGGCAGCGGAGCAGCAACATCTCTGACTCGTCATGATGACAGTGGCGCTGCCTGTTACCAGCCTCTGAGTTTGTTGCGGCTGTGGTGCTTGCAAGTACATTGCAGTGCACTGTAGCTGGCAAACGCACTGCCGCTAGTCGCACAAGCAGTGGCTTCTGTCGTGTCTGGCTAGGCGCCGGTTCGACCGCCCCCGTGGTTGCTGGCTTGCCTGGGAGGCCAACGCGCGTCAAAGGCTGGTCGCGACACACCGCTGCCCAGGATGAGTGCACGCATAATAGGGCTGCTGGATACTGACGGTGGCGACTGCAGCCCACATTTGTCCACACAACGCTGCCTCTCTCGCCTGCCGACTTGGAGAGGCGCACTTTGAAAGGTGGACCCTCAAATCTGCCAGCTGCCTCAGTGGTTGTTGCCCCGCACCCCTACCCCTCCTGACCTCCGTCAGCCACTGTGCTTAATCACATATCGAACCACAAGCATAGAATCGATACTTGGCACCAACACACCAGCCGGGCATCAAGAGGGGGCAGGCAGGCTGGCAACGACAGCTAGGGTGTCGGGAGTTAGGCCGCCGCATGTGGCTGCGGCCTGTGTAGCATGCAAACATGGTATGTTTGTTTCGGTAGGCAGCAGCCACGCACAGCACATGAGGGCTCGCAGAGTACTGCCAATGCATGGGCAGGCAAGCATGCTTGGCCGGAGGTTGGCTCTGAAACCCTGCTGTAAGAACCTTTGAGGGGTACACTGCAGTGCCAGCTTGGATACGAGGTTCAGCAGTGCATGCAGGGGGGGCACCCCCAATTCAACACCTGCCTTGGCCGTGCTGCCAGCGAGGCGGCAGCTGGCATTTGACTTTCCGCCTCCCTGTCACGCCTGCACCACAATTTGCGGGCGTGATCCTATTTTTAGAAGTACCCGATTGGTTTTTCGAGCGCCGCTGCTGTAAACACCCAGTTGCCAACGAGCGAACCCTTCCGCCAGTGCGATGCTCGCGCACCCTGCCCAGGGAGGGAGGGAGATCCCCTTTTCACACCCTGCAGCACCGCGGCGCGCCAGGGGGCACTGCTTGGTGGTCCAGGGAGCGGCGGCGCCACGGCCCGCCAGCGGGCCCGAGCGGGGCGCACGGCGGCGCGGCCTGGTGCCGCTGCTGCTGGAGCAGGCTGCCAAGGAGGCCTGGGGAGGGTGGCTGGGAGACCTGGTGGTGCCTCTGTTCAGCGAGGACACCGGCTCCCCCGCTCCCCCGCCGCTGACCCAGCCGCCCCGGCAGCTGGCTGACCCGGACAGCTGCTGGGTGGAGGTGAGCGGCGTGACGCTGCACTACAAAGAGGCATGGCCAGCAAGCAGCCGAGCGGCGGCTGCTGGCGGAATTGGAGCCGTCAGCAGCAGCAGCAGCAGCAGCAGCAGCAGCAGCAGCAGCGGCAATGGGCCCAGCAATGGGCCCGGTGCCAGTAATGGGGCGGTAGCCAGCTTTGGCGCCGCTGTCGGCGGCAGCAGCGCCGCGAGCGGGCCAGCAGCCCAGCAGCAGCAGCAGGTGCGGCAGCAGCGCCCCACGCTGCTGCTGGTTCATGGGCTCAACGGCAGCACGTTCAACTGGCGGGCGACGCTGCAGCCGCTGGCAGATGCCACGGGCTGCAGGTGCGGTGGGAGGATGGGGGGGTGGGAGTCGGGAGTTGACATGGTCACACGAGGATGGGGGCGTGGTTTGGGTGTTGAGAGGGGGAGGGGAGCGGAGAGCGGAGGAGGGGCAGGGGGAGGGGTGAGGAACATGGGGGAAGAAGTTGAGCAGGAGCCGGCGGCAGGTGCAGACAGGGCATGCCCGAGGCCCACACCTGCCCCGCACTGCCTCGACTTGCCTAGCGCCCCACTGCCTCGCCAGGAGGCCACTGCCCCTTGGGCTGCCAGAGTACATATGACGCACACGCCTGCCCTCGCCCCCTGCTGCACCTGCCACCTGCCCTCGCCCCCTGCGCCCGCAGGGTTGTTGCCTACGACCGCCCGCCCTTTGGCCTCTCCCAGCGCCCGCTGACCTGGGGCCAGCCGGGGCAGGCGCTGCAGCTCAACCCTTACTCGCAGGAGGGCGGGGCCTTCCTGGCTGATGGTGTGTGTGGGATGCGGGTGTTGGATGGGAGGCCAACTGTGCAGCTCAGTGGGTGGCGGGGTGGGCTGGGAAGGGGCAGGCGGGCGGTGTTCACGGCACCGTGGCTGCGGCTGTGGCACGCAGGCAGTGCTGGGGCTGCGGCATGCCGGGCTGACTGGGCTGCCAGCTTCACGGGTAGCTGCCTGGTAGCTGCTGGGGCCGCCACGGCGTGCACCTTCCCCACAGCTGCCCCGCCCTTGCCCAGCCGGGCGAGGGGCCAAGCTGCACTCTCTGCCCAGGCCTGCCGGATGCGCTGGGCAGTGGGCCGGTACCATTGCTGCCTCTCCGCTGGAGCAGTTCACATTCGTTGGTCATCCTGCCCCTGCCCCACACCCTGCCTGCTCGCTTGAAACAGGCCTGCTGGATGCTCTGGGCATTGGGCCGGTGATTGCTGTGGGCCACAGCGCTGGGGCCATTACGTGCATGGAGCTGACGCAGCGGCAGCCGCACCGCGTGGCAGGCAAGTGTCGACTGATCAGCTGCATGCGCATGTGCGTGTGCACGTGCCCTGGCGGTGGCCAGGGGAGTGCACGGCAGGGCTGACGAATATAGCAGCTGCAGCGCGTGGCAGGCAAGCCTGCTTGCGTGTTGCGTGCGTGTGCCCTGGACTGGCGAGGCGGGTGCATGTGGCTTGCCGTGGTTGGTGGCAGGTACGCGGGGCGTGGGGGTGGCGGGATGAGAGTCACCTCAATGGAACGCTGGGCCAACCTCGCTGGGCCAGCCTATAGCCCGGCCATCACCCTCGACCAAGCTGCGGTGCCATCACCAACCAAATGCTTCCCCTCTTACCGTTTGCTCCTGCCACCCCCTGCCCCTGCCCCGCCTCCTGCGCAGCCCTGGGCTTTGTGGCGCCCGCGCTGCCCACCACCCCCGAGAACAGCTGGCAGCGGCGCGCCAACCTGGGCACGCAGCTGCGGCTGGCGGCCACTCGGGGGCTGCTGGCCAACGACACGCTGGGCCTGCGGTGAGGGGGGCAACATGCCCGCTGTGCCTGCTGTGGTTGCCTGGGCACGCACAATCAGGAGTGCTCGCGGACGACATGCTGGGCCTGCTGTGTGTGACCTGCCTGCTATGCAACCTTTATGTTGGGGCTGCAATGGGGGTGCTGCCGTGATCACCCACGACGGGCCCCTGTTGGTGTGGGGATGTTGTGAGGTATGGCGCTGTGCTGGTCTGCCCTCGTGCACACCCCGCTGGCTTGGCCTCCGCACTGTTTGGTTGTGCTCCTGCCTGGCTCCCTGGCGGGTGCAGCAACAGAGTTTGCAGCCTCAACCTGCTTCCCAGATCACCACTCCGGCTCATTCAGCAACTGACACGCTCCTGCTGCATGGCCCCTGCTCTCCCCTCCCCTCCCCCGCCCCACCCCCCAGGTATGTGCGCCGCCAGATCCTGCGCCGCCGGGACGAGCTGCTGGCGGGCAACATGAGGCTGCACTCGGAAGAGTATGGCATGCCGCAGGTGTGAGGGGGGGAGCACTGGTTTATGAGAGTCATGGGGTAACCAGGGAAGAAAGGAGGGAGGGAGGGAGGGAACTGGCGGCTGCACTCGGAAGGGCATGGCATGCTGCAGGTGGGTGAAGGTGGGGGGCGGGAGCACATGTGTGTGAGGACGGAACGTTGAAAGAGGGAGGGAGGGAGGCGGCGCAGCTGCACTAGAGCGGAGGAGGATGGCATGCCACACAGGTGGGTGAAGGTGTGCGGGAGGGAGCACAGGTTGTGTGAGGAGCATGCGTTCAGGGAGGAGGAGGGGGATGAGAAGGGATGTCGCTCGGCAACATGCGGCCGCCCTGGCCGCAGTGTGGCATGCCTCAAGTGGGACGCACTGCTCCCGCCCAGCCGGGCAGCGCGTGACCGACGGCCACTCGCGCACCGCCCCCCTGTCACCCCACCCCCCTCATCCCCCACCCCACCCGCAGCCAGAGACACGCTCACTCACAAACCACGCACTTTTGCTTTGCCCACCCCCCGGGCAGGACGTGATTGACGGCTACCTCCGCCCGCTGCGCGCGCTGGATTGGGACCGCGCCTCGCTGCTCAACTTCCGGGCCTTCTCGGTGAGGGGAAGAAACAGGGAGGAGGAGCATGGCGTGGGGGTGATGTGGGCTTGCAGGGGGGGTGAGTTGTGTGGGTGTGTGGGGAGGAGGCGGGCACACTGGTTGCTTACTACTGGCATTGGTGCTGCTCTGCTTGCCTTCCGGGCCTTTTCGGTGAGGGATGGAGCAGGGCGGGGATGGGGGTGGTTCGGGGCTAGCACTCGTACCTTGCGTTTGTGCTGATGCCTCGCTGCTCAACTCTCGGGCCTTCTCCGTGGGTGAAGGGCAGCGGGGTGGGGATATGTTGAGTCGTAGGGGACAGTCCCCGTACCTTTTGCCAGGATTGCGCCTCGCTGCTCGCCTTCTGGGTCGTCTCAGCGAGGCGGGGAGCAGGGCATGCTGCCGGTTGGCTGGATAGTAGTACGCACGTGCAGTGTGTTGGTGCAGGGACTGACTCGACATTGCTTGAACCTGCTTGATGATTGGGCCGGTGGCCCGGGGGGCAGTCCAGGGGGCGAGGTGGGCATGGTGGTGGGGAGGCACAGAGACTGCTCCTGCTGTCCGATTGCCCGCCGCCGCTGGTCCATCTCCAACCCTGCTCAGCAGGAGTTGCCCACTGCCTTACACAACCCCAACCGCCCCGCCCCCCCACCCTCGCTGCCGCTGTGCTTGCCCGCAGCTGCCGCCCTCTTACGACTATGCGGCGCTGTCGCAGCCGGTGCTGCTGGTGCAGGCGAGTGGGGCGGGCCGGTGGCATGCGGGCGCCCATTCAGGCGTGCTTGCCGGGCTGCTCTGCACCCAGTCGCCGCTGGCGTCAAACCTCGGGGTCTGCTCTGCCCCTCTTCCTCCCCCCTTGAAAGAAGCCCCGTGGCCGCTCTGTGCTGTGTGCAGGGCAGCGAGGATGGCGGGCTGACGGCGAATGCTCGGGAGCTGTCCAAGCTGCTGCATGCGCGGCCCAGGGGCAGCACACGATTTGTGGAGCTCGAGGTGTGTGTGTGTGCTGATGGGTGGGGGGTGGCGGATGGGCAGGGTAGGCAGCGGGATCGTCATATGAGGAGTGTTGTTTTGACACCGGTTGGTTGCCCTTCAGAGGTGTGTCGCATTGCTATCTGTTTATGATCTGTGTGTAGGAGCTTAACATGACCAGCCACTCCTTCCCTCTACGTCACCCGCCTGCCTGCCCCGAGTTGCAATGTATCACAAGGAGCCACCCCCTCCCTCTGCCGCACCTGCCTGCCTGCTCCGCCCATCTGCCTGCCTGCCTGCCGCACCTGCCCCGCCTGCCCCACCTGCTCCCCCTGCATGCCTGCCTGCCCGCCTGCCTGCCCGCCTGCCTGCCTGCCCGCCTGCTCACCTGCTCGCCTTGCCTGCATGCCTGCTGACCTTGCCTGCTGACCTTGCCTGCCTGCCCACCTCCCTGCCTGCCTGCCCCACCTGCCCCGCCTGCCTGCCCCAGGGCGTGGGGCACGTGCCCATGGACGAGTGCCCCCAGCACCTCAACTCCCTGCTCATCGAATTTGTGCAGCAGACGCTGCAGCAGGTGGGGGCAGACGCCCCAGCGGCGGCGGCGGCAGGCCCGCTGGCGGCGCAGGCGGCGTTGCGGCAGGCGCCTGCGGCGCCTGGGGGCGTCACCAGTGCGCACGGACCGTGACCGCCGCCCCGCCATCCTAATGATGATCCTGTACTACCGGTTGATCCTACTGATTCCCTAGATTGAACAGTCACCTTGCACATCCCCTCCACTCGGGATCAGTTGCACCGTATTGCAATGTACCATACTCAGCCCACTGAAGAGTTGCCAGCCACGAGAGACATGCAACCTTGGTTGGACGCACGTGTTGGCGGCTTTCCACAACCCTGAGCTTCGGCCTGCGCGTGCCCAGTGCCTCGGGCGCTTCGTGGCCGAGCTTCGTGGCCGAGTTTGACACTTGGCGCCTGGCGGAGGGCTCAACCGTGAGTCAACCACTTGCACCTCAAGAGCCAACTCCTCCAGTTCTCCCCACGCCACCCTGTTTCCAGAATGGAACCGTATAAACCCAGCCTCTGAAGCACGCCAGCTGTGTGTGCAACAAGTTAGGGTTGCGCATCCCAGCAGCCACGACGCCTGCTGATTTGAGGGCAGCGCACCGCTCGTGCCGGCACCACCACAGAGGCTGCTGCCTGCCCGTCGGCTTGTGCAGCAGATCAGACCAAGCCCCACCTGCTGGTGTGCGCCGCCACTTGGGTGTCTCTTTGGCAGCAGAATGTGGCATCGCCCTCTGCCAATGTGCTGCAGCACTTTCACCCTGCTTTGGCAGCGCCACCTCAGCAGGGGTTCCAAGGCGGTACCGACCGAACAAGCTCACCAACGGGTTTCGTCTGGAACTCTTGCAACCGCTTAATTCCAAAGACAAGAAGAGATTCATTGCCAAGGTTCCCCTGCCCTGGCCGTCCGGCTCCGCCTCTTCTCATGATGCGACCCCCCTCCCTTGCCCGCTTGCGCGCCCCCAAACCTAACTGCTAACTTGCCGTGGAGTTGCGCCCGACGGCTTCGTCAACACAAAACGCCGTGCCGCCAGCCTGCCACCCCTCGACCTGCCGCTCCCCGCGCGCCGCAGTTTCTGGCGGGCCACCACCGCTCAGAATTGTCACGCGGGGGTGCCGCGTGATCACGATTTTGCGTGCGAGGCTGCAAGCTGCGCCAAAATCAGAAAATGGGTGGGACGCCTGGCTGCCGCCGCTCCCGTCCAGCTGCCGCCCCGGCAGGAGCAGCTGTGCTAGCCCTGCTGATGTGCGCCGGCGTGGCTTTGGGCGCCAACAGCTCGGCCGAGGGTACAGCTGGGCGGAGCCTGGACAGCGTTCTGGCCGCGAGATGGCTGCCCCCGGACCGCGGGTATGACTGGAGCCGCGCCGGTTACGCAGGTAGGGGTGGGTGGCAGCACCCTCCCGCCTCCAGGACAAACTCCACCTGGGGGGTGGTGTCAAACCCCACTCACCCTCCACAGTGCTTGGATGTATTGCTGATTTTAAGGCCCCCACTTGAGCCTGCAACTGGCTGGGATGCGCAACACCGTGCAGCGACAGCCCGTCGCCCTCCGCCCCGGTGCTGCTCATGCCGCCGCTCGCCCGCTCCCCGCCTGGGTTCTGTGCCATGCAGGCGGGGAGCGCGGCATCCCCAACCGCCGGGGGCCCTTGTTCAACGTGAGATCATACGGCGCGCTGGGCAACGGCCGCGTGGGAGACGACCGGGCTTTCAGGGTGAGGCAGGCAGCGCAGCAGGTTGTGGCCACGGCCCACACGGCAGGGCAGCAGGGAGCCCACGTCTTGTGGCGCAGCCGTACTGCATTTAATGCTCCCCCCCTGCCCGGCCTCCATATGCCTGGTGAGCCGCACCGCACAACACCTGTGCATGCCTCCCTGCATGGCAGGCAGGGCCCACGGGGCACTCTCAAACCCTCCCTGCCCTGCCTCTGTGCCCCTCGGCGTACACCCCCGCCTGCCTGCTGGTTGCCTGCCTGCTGATGTCCCAGGGTCCTTCCCCCGCTTCTGTGCCCCCGCAGCAGACCGCCCTCACCCTCCCGCACCCCCACCCCGCCCCTCCCTACCCGCCCCGCCCGCAGGCCGCGATCGCCGCCGCCGCCGCCAGCCGTGGCGGCGGCGTTGTGTGGGTGCCTCCTGGGGAGTACCTCTTCGTCAACCCGGTGTACATCAACCACAGCAGCGTGGTGCTGCGGGGTGCAGGCGTGGGCCGCACACGCCTCCTGTTTGCCCGCTCCCTCTCCCAGGTGTTCAACAGCGGCTGGCGGGTGGACATCTGCACCAGTGAGTTTGGGGGCAGCTAACACCGGGTGTGAGGATGTTGCCAGAAGGGAGGGCGGAGCGTCCAGGGGAGTGGGGCGGGAGCGATGTGAGTAGAGGCAGGCAGCACAGCCAGGCAGCGTCCGGGAGCGGCGAGGCCCGCCCCGCTCCTGCGCTGCCTCGCTTTGCTGTTAGGGTTTAGGGTAACCCTATCGGTCTCCCTGGCGCTGCCCTGAGTGTGCAAATCCACGTGCGCTCCGCAAATTCGTGGTGGACTCACTGCAGACAGGACCAAGTCGCCTTGGACGGCAGGGGGCGCCCTCGTCGTGATCAGGTGAGGGTAAGCTGGAGAGGCGCTGCCATGACTGGGGGTGTAGGTGGGCACCGCTCCTCCCCAGGCTGACTTGGATAGGATCCAGGTGCGCTCCTGCAATGCGCTGAAGTCGAAGCTGAGGCGGTTGTGTGTCACATGCGTTGGCGGACAGGAGCAGCTAGCAGCAGCAGGCTGGCAGCAAGCCTGCCGTGGTGGGCGCCCCCCCGATCTGGCTGCGTGGCTCTTTGCCTCAGTGGCCTCCGCTCTCACACCCCTCCCACTGCCCACCCTCCCGCCCTGCCCCACCCTCGTGCAGCGGCATTGATAAGAGGGACAGCAAGGGCCCCGTGCTGGCACGCGTCACCGCAGATGCGCTGCCAGGCGGGCGCCGGCTGCACCTCAACACGACAGCCGGCATGCGGGTGGGCATGATGCTGCAGCTGGTGATAAATGACAACTCCACCATACTCCCGCCGGGTGAGCAGGTGTTGTAGGTCGCACCATGCTGGTGGTTTTGGGCATGGTGCTGCAGCTGGCACTGCAAGCAAACTGGGCTCCATCATGCTGCCGCCGGGTGAGGTTCGACACCACCCCACTCAAGGAAACCTCGCGGATAATTTTACTCCGCGGGCCTCCTTTCTATGGTGCCGCCGGGTGAGGAGGGCGTGGGTGGGTATCCGGTGGGCGGAGCGGGGTGGGAGGGCAGGTTGGAGGGCTGCTGCCGGCCCTGCACTGCTTTCGCCAGGCATACGTGCGCGCCCGCACGCTCCCGCATGCACGTGTGCGCGGCTGCGAAGATTGAGCACACCCTGCTTGCTCCCGCCGCACTCTCGCTCACTCATGTGCCGCCGGCCCGCACGCCTGCCTGCCCGCCCGCCTGCTTGCCTGCCTGCAGGCGGGGAGGGGAACTGGACGAATTGCACGCTCGTCACCGGCGGCAAGCAGGGCAGCACTGGTGTGGGGGCTGCGTCCTCCTCCGCCGGCGTCCCAGGCCTGACGGTGCTGCCGGTCAGCGCCAAGCTGGCGCGTGATCCCATCTTCCGGCTGGCGATGGAGGGCGCATCGAATGGCGATGATGAAGAGGGGCTCAGCCTGCGGGAGGTGCGGGGTTAGGCGGGAAGGGGAGCGGCTGCAGGGGAGCGGCCTTTGGAGACTCCTGGACTGGCATTCTACAGTGTGCCGCGTCGTTATGGTGGTGGGGGCAGACGGTGGGGAAGTGGAGACCCGGAGCAGGGGCAGGGTTCAGCTTATGTTGTGTCCGTGTGTTTGAATACAACAGTCAAAGTACTTGCTCCCTCTGCAGGCCCTCGAAGCGGAGAAGCTGTTCCGGGGCGCACCCCAGGACCAGGCTGGCGCCGCCATGGCCCCCCCCAACACCCTGGCAGCATGGATGCACGGCGACAACCGGGTGGAGAGGCAAGTGACGTGCTGCGCTGTGCTGTGCTGCGCTGTGCTGCGCTGTGCTGCACTGTGCTGTGCTGTGCACGGCGGCAACCGGGTGGGGGGGCAAGTGCTGTCGGTAATGTGCTGCGCTGTCTGGGCTGCTGTTGCACTGCGCTATGCTGTGCACGGTGGGCTGCATGATGTGCTGCGTCATGCTTTATACCTGCATCACATGCTGTGCTATGCGGTGCCAGTTGCGACGTGGGAGACCACGTTGCATGCTCGCTGCTTGTGAGACTGCATATGGCAGCCCCCCTGCCCGCCTGCACAGCACCCCACAGCGTGCCCAGCGCCGCGTGCCTCTTCCCCTCCCCCTCCTCGACTCCCCCTGCCGCCACCCACCGTGCCTGCAGCGGCGGCCCCGGCGCGGTCAACACCAACTCAGTTCGCTTCGCCTTTCGGGTCAAGGCTGTGGGGCCAGGTTACATTGAGATAGACCGAGATTTAGTGCACAGGGGTGAGCAACCTTGCTGTGCCGCATTTGTGGAAAGAATGGGGTGATGCGTGCCTGTATGTGTTGACAGCTCACAAGCCTCGCCCCGCCCCGGTGTTTGAAAGCAGTGCTGCTCTTCGCCTGCAGTGAGGCGCACATGGGTCGCAGAGGTGACCCAGTTCCAGCCGGGCGTGAGCGAGAGCGGCATCGAGTCCCTCACCATTGCTTTCCGCAAGTGAGTGAGCCAGCCGCCGGTGGCTGGCTGGTGCCGCTGGCTTAGTTTCCTGCTGGCTGTCTCGTCCCCGCACCCTCAGTCTATCACGCAGGGCACACCCCGGCTGGTTGCGGGAGCATCCAGTAGCACTCACTCCCTGCCCCGTCCCCCCGCCTCCTTTCACCCCCTTGCCCCCCTCCCCCGCCTCCTCTCACCTTCCTGCCCTCCCTTTCCCCTTCCCCCCCGCCCCCACCCGGCAGCCCCGGCAAGCACGCGGGTCACCTGACGGACCGGGGCTACAACGGGGTGCAGCTGGACCGGGCCAGCAATTGCTGGATCAGGAATGTGGAGGTGCTGGACAGCGACAACGGCGTGCTGGTCAGCAAGAGCGACTTCATTACCGTGGAGGGTGAGTGTGGGCGGGGGGAAGCAAGTGGGGCCCCGTTTGATGAGGGGGAAAGAGGAGGGGGGCATGGCGTGCTGGTCAGGAAGAGCGACTTCCTTGCCGTGGAGGGTGAGTGCTCGTGTAAGTGAGTGAGAGGGAAATAGCTTATCACCTGAGGTGGGGCCGCGTGATGGAGGGCGGAGTGCATGGCGCTGGCGGGTGGAGGCGGCGGCTCACTCTACAGCAGCAGCAGCAGCAGCAGCAGCTCTCTCCCCCCAACCCAGTCCCATGAGACCGCTGCTGGCTCCGTGGACTTGAAATATAATTGATTGAGGAGCAAGGGGTGGAGATGAGCAGAGGGCGGGCAGCGAGCGGGGGTGCCTCAGGGGAGCAGCTTGTCGGGCGACCTGCCCCCACCCTCCCTCGCCAGCGTCTGCCCCCGCCGCCCCTGCAGGCGTCACGATTCGCAGCACCTTTGACCGCTCCACCAACCGCAAGAAGCTGCAGGGGCACCACGCCATCAACACGGGGCAGGGCCAAGGGTTCCTGGTGACCAGGCAAGCCGTGTGGGTGCGCTTGTATGGGAGGGTGGTGTGGACGGCTGGGGCGGAAAAGGGGGCAGGGCGGCGGGAGGCAGGGCGGGCAAACAACTGTGTTTGACCGATTCCTGGTGACCAGGCAAGCCGTGTGGGTGCGCGTGTATGGGTGCGCGGGGGCAGCAGAAAGGGGCACAAGGGGCAAGGCGGGTCGGGTCGGGTCAGAGACGGGGCTCAAGAGCTTCTGGTGATTAGTCAGCTGTGGGGCGGGGAGATGGGGCGGAATCAGACAGGGTGCGACTGGAGGCGGGGCAGCGGGCATTGGGGGTGTCCCTCGCATCTGCAGGTTCAACATCGCCACCTGAATCTGCAGGTTCAACATTGCCACCCGAATCTGCAGGTTCAACATCGCCACCAAGTTTTACCACGACCTGACCGTGGCGCAGGGCACCCTGCTGTCCGTGTACAGCCAGGGGCAGGGGCAGGACGTCAATGCCGACCACCACCGGGGGGGTGAGCTGAGTTGCTTCTTTTGCGTTTGCTTTGCTGGTGGGATGTGGGTGGCAATGGGCGGGGTCACGGTAGGTTGGGGAGGACTTTAGCCAGCCATCGACGGGGATTGGTGAGCTGTGCTTTCAGGCGAGATGAAGAAGAACATGCCCTTGGGCGGGGGTGTGGACGAACCAACGGGGTGTGGGCCCCCGTGGCGTGGTCCCCACTGCTGGCGACACCGACTGTGCCGTGATGCTGTCCCCCAAATCGTTGTCAGGGGCGCCGCCCACATACAGTGTAAGGGTGGGTTGCTTGTATCAGTGTGGCATCCTGCCTACCTCACTCCTCACTCCCTCCCGCTGCATGTCCTGCAGGCCCCATGGCCAACCTGTACACAGACATCAACATGGGCACAGGCAGCCGACCCTTTGCTTCCAGCGGGAGAGGAGACCGGGGCTCGCACACGGGTGCGGCTGAGGGTGCTGAGAGCTCTGCTGCTTGGAAGGAGGGGGGGCACCGAGCGGTGTAGGGTGCGTGTGTGGAGGGCGACGTGCACTGCCTGGCACCGGCTTGCAAATCGACTGGTAGGCAGCGGCCGGCTGGCAAGCTCAGCTGGCTGGGCAACCCTCTGACCTACCCCACATGCCACCTGCAGCCCGCGGCGGCACCTTTTGGAACCTCTACCCCTCCAGCCTCTCTGATAGAATAGAGCTGCCGACGTGTGACTTTGGGTGAGGGACACCTGTGTTGAATATGCGGTGCTCCTGAAGTTATTTGAACCCTGCCTGCCCGTGGCTTTGGGTGAGCGGGCGAGCGAGGGGCGGGCGGAAGCATGGGTGCAAGGGGCGCGGGGTGCAGGCCGCTGTGCGCCTCCCGCCCCAGCCTCCACACGAGTCCCGCCCCGCTGGCTCCGCTGCCATCGGCACTCCACCACACCACCCCTACCACCCCCCGCCCCAATGCTTGCTCGCGCGCCTGTCTCACCCCACCCACCCCGCAGGCCTTTTCTCAACTTTGTGCTGCCACGCTGGAAGGGTGCCACGGTGAGAGGGCGGGATGGCGGGTGTGGGGCCCGTGGCTAGGCAGCCTCCATTACGGTCTGCAGCCGGCAGCCGCCGTGCGGGGGTAGGGGGCGGTACAGCGGCGGAGGGCGGGCCTGTGCAGGCAGGAGGGGGAAGGTATGGTGCTAAGGAGCAGCGGCTTGCCGTCTGCTGCCTGTGCCTGTGCTGGGAGGCCCGTGGATGCTGCCATTGCTGCAGGTGCTGCCTGCCCCACATCCCTCCGCTGGCGCTGCCTCCTGACCGCTGCTTCCCCGCGTCACGCCCATTGCGTCTGCCACCCCGCCCCGTGCTGCAGTGCCCGGCCAGCGCATGGTGGGTCAGGACGATGCTGCCAGGCCAGCCTGCTGACCTGCATGCTGCGCAGGTGGCAGAGCGCAGGCGTTACACCCGCCAATGACTCCAGCCTACCACCACAGGCGCAGAGCTGCCGTGGCCGGCGTTGGGGCCGCAGCCCAGCGCTGAGTGGTGGGCATGGCGGGTTTTTTGAGGCAGCCTTGTTGGCCCGGGCGCCGGATCCGCTGCCAGCGCTTCCCACATGCCTGCTCCTGACAATCAAACGGCTCCAGTGCAAATCTGCCGCCTTGTCACGCTGCATGCTTGGAACCGAGCGCCCCCAACAAACCAATCCGCCGCTATTGCTTTTTTGTTCTGCCAGTCTATCTTACGGTATGCCATTCTTCTAGCCTATCCTTCATTCCATGCCCAGAGAACTGAAGTCACACCATGCAAAGAGGCAGCACCAGGCTGGAGGCAGCTGTGCGCGCCTTGCATGCATGCCTGCGGTACTATAATAGCTACCACCAGTAGATCCGACTGGTTCTCCCGCATTAGTTCCCTACATTGTAAGCCCGGGTTCTCAAAATCCCCACCTTGC
>JAPTJF010000752.1:0-16236 GCA_029339195.1 Micractinium sp. NFX-FRZ
CTCTTCTGACCACTAGTAACCACAAGACCGAGCACTCAGGGCCTTCGGGCCACAGGAGGTCAGCCGGGCGTGCTACAGTGATCCTGCCCGTACTTGGATGCGTGCCAAACATGGGCGGGCAAAGCATCAAGAGTTAGCTGCAGACGTCGCTCAAGCGGTGGTGCCATTGCACCCACAGAACTGCATTCTGGTGCAATACTGTTGCACTGTCTGCTTTCCAAAGTGGACTCGAACTATTCATTCAAATTACAGTGAACATTTCAAGCACGCGCAACCAGCAAATCGCATGCAGGTACAGAGAAACCCAGTTTGGTACGGCTCGCCGCCGGCTTGGACCATCAAACTGACTGGGGCATTTATGAGCTGTAGTGTGGCAAGGTGGGCTGCCCCACGTAACGAAAGGAAAATGGAGTCCAACACACACTTGGCAGGCTCAGCTCTTGCTGCTGGCCGCTAGAGTCTATGTAAGCAGATTTGGCTGGTGCTTTTGGTAGAGTTGAGCGTCTTGAAACAGCAATCACCGCACACGGCTTGACGGCTGCCCGCTTTGATGCATGTGGCTCTGTGATGTCACTGGCCAAAGGACAAGGAAGTGGAAGGGACGAAGTGGAATGCACGGAAGGACACGAGTTCTTGGACATTAAGACACAAATCCAGGAGTGCTGGGAAGGGCCTCCTCAGCCGTCAACCCCGGACGCAGGCAGTCGGCGAGGAACGCCCAATGCTATCAGGCTAGCTGCAGAGACGCTACGCTTTCACATGCCCTGTCAGGTGATCCCCTCAAACACCTGCAAGGGTGGGCGGATGTGAGCCACGCATTGGTGTACAGCATGCAGCCACACTGATGCGGAGGAGCCATGCTGTTGCAGTATCTGGCTCGTGTCAGCAACGCACCTGGGCTCTTGACAGTGATCTCGCACAGCGCCAGGCGCTCGCGCGCTGACGCTGTTATGCGGAGGGACACAAAGCGTGCTTGCACGCCAAGTGCGGAACCCCCGCAACCAACAACGTGCGCTTTGCCGCCCGGCACAACGGCCTTGCGGAAGCCGCACAGTATTCCGCTGCATCAAACCGAATGGTGGCATAGGCGGGCAATGGTTGAGCTTTGAGTGGCATGCACACACATGGGCTCTGCAGTTTCCACGCGCTGGGTGGAGCGATCCGCATTGCTTCGGCTGCCCATCGCCCGGACTTACTTGCTGGCACTGCCCGGGGCGATCATGGGCGGGGTGTTGTTCCAAGCGCGGACCTCAATGTCATGCAGGCTGGCAGACAGGGGGTCACCAGCAGGCCTGCAAGGAAAACATCGCAGCCGTCAGGGGCTATAACCACTGCAGTCTTTTGTCCGAATGCAGTCGAAGGAGAGGGGTGCTGTAAGGATCCTAATCTGTGTGGCGTACAGGTGGTTGCAGAATGGGCAAAGTTGGCGGGAGAAGATGAAGCGGGATACACGCGTACGGGCTTGGGCTGTAGGAACCTGCGGAGACGTGCACACCCCTGGCAGCGAGACCCTGGCTATGAAACATCTGCAGGGTGCAACGATGGCATTCATGCGTTTGGCCAACGTTGGCACCCTGCCTGCCAGCTTGCCTGTTGGTGATTTCAACAGTGGCGATGGTCTGCTGCTTGCCCAGGTCCACGACCACCCATGGCTGGGTCACCAGCTTCGTCTTGATGCAACTGTCAAGCTTGCCGTCCACTGAGGCTGCTGCCCCGGGAGCACTTGGCTCTGTGGGAGACGAGCTGGCCAGCTTTCTGAGGCTGAGCACCAGTGCTGCGAAACATGGGATTTATGTGGCAGGGTAGCTGATCAACAACGCCCATGTACTTGCAAACATGCCCATCTACATGCAATGGTTCAGGCACGTTGGAGGCATTGACATCGCCCGGCGAGAGGAAGCCCGCAGCTGCACTGACAACACTGGGTGCCACTCCCATACAACTCACCTTTCCTGGCTGGTGGCGGCAGTGAAGGTCGGACTGGCCTGTCAATGGCAACCGTTGCCTGCGTGGTGCGAGTCTTCTCTACTCGCACTTCGTTACTCAGATTCCTGCGCATGACACAAGGTGCTCTTTACGTGTCTGCGAGAACAAGGCCAGTGCTTCTGCCTAGCCATCACCTGGCAACGTGCACACGCTGTGCAACTAGTGATGTGCACGGTACATACCCAACAAACCAATGAAGCCCGGCTTACATCAGGCGCCTGATAAAGGGTGTGATGTTGGGGAGAGTGGTTGTCTCAAATCGGCGCACTTGATCCTGCGCAGTTGGACATGCAAGAGGAGTTGTTTCCTTGCGGCCTGGCCGCCTCAACTGCCAATTTGAAGCAAACGCAAATCTGCCAGCAGCACCGGCTCATTGCTTGCAAGAATAATGGGCCTTGTGCGCACCTGCACTTTCAGGTCCTTGTTGTTGCCCAGGAAGGTCACACGTGTGCCCACGTTGACTCCAGCTACAGCCAACGTGTGTAGGCGGCGCCTGGCAGCAGTGCTCGTACCGGTGTTCACTGTGCTGGTTACCACTACCATGGATGGATCTGCACAAGCAAGTACCGTGGGCGTGCTGTGATTGACAATATGCTTAGTGCAGTGGAATTTCACGCTAATTACAATCGGCAAGAGCCCCACCTGTGATCGCGGCTTGCACAGCTGCCACATAGGCGGTGATCAAGTTGGCAAACTGGGTTGTTGTGAGCCCCGCCAGGCTGCGAGGGGAGCGGTAAGAAACAGATTCGAGCTGGCCATTCCGCACAGCAGCACATACATGCGCTCGCCCTTGAACATGTTATGGTGATTCCTTTAGCATCTTGCATACATCTGCTTTCCCCCCTGGCGCTTGTAGCGCACCTGCTGGTGAACTCGACCACGGGTGCAGTGACCATAGTCCTCCAAGGAGAAGTCACACTACAGTGTGAACAGGTAGGAAGAAACATGCGCATTTCAGTCGGCAGTTTGCTTCTGTGCACGTCGGCATGTGTCACTCCTCAGGTTCATGTATTGGTGCAAGTGACAGCAGGCGACCCATCGCCAGGTTTACTTGGTGCAGTTAACGCCGGTAAAAGAGTCCATGAAGGGCATGGAGCGGGCGCAATCCTTGCGGTTGTCGGCAGTCCTGCAAAGGGCCAAGGGGTGGGTGGGGATTCAACGGGGGTTGGTGCACATGTTTTGGTCATGCACACAACCCTTTGCGCAGTAAGGAAACGCCGTCCCGCCCCCACTCACTTGCACAACAGCCATGCTTCGCACTGGAAGGCGCTGCGGCAGGCGGCCTGACAAGCGCAGTCAGTGGTGTTGGCCGTGTTGTTCGTGAAAGGGACATAAGCGGCGATGTTTGCATTAGTTGGGTTCACACGGAGTGAGTAAAACACACACACATTGCCTGCAAGAACAGGTGGCAAGGTTGGGATTTCAGCAGAAAGTGCAAGGGATGTCAGACCAATGTGTAAGACTAAGCAAGGACGTCATCACCTGTGGGGATGAGCTCGAAGAATTGGCGCGCAGGAATTGCAGGAGGCGGTGGGGAAGGAGGGGAGGGCGGAACCCGGGGAGCCACAATGTTCGATTCGGTGAGCCTCTTGCACATGTATAACGGGGATGCTCCTGCAACACCCCGGTTCAAGTTGTGCATGCTGGCCAATGTGTAGCCGGTTCTGCAAGACTGCTTCGGAGCCAGCTCGAAGTCCTGGATCATGCTGCCATATGGTTGCTGGATGTAACGCACGCAGAGGAAAACAAACCATCCAAGGGTGCCCTCGTTCAGGTCAAAGGGCAGACGTGTGAAACCAGAGGAGCACACAGCATCTTCGTTGCTTTGCCCGGCTGTAACACTGATGTCGGCAATGAAGCCGGATGTGGGGAAGTCAACGGGGGAGCCTGCCTGGTAGCAGGCATACAGAGGTGGCAAGCCGTTGTCTTCGCCCGGTCCATTCAGGTTTTGCTCCACCTGCGGATGCCGGGAGTGTGCATGGGGCGGCAGGGGCGGCATGGACCGTGAAAGTGAGCCCTGAAAGCCTGTCCACACGACAGCTTGGCAGGGATTCTTGACCAGGAGACACCAGCCTGGCATGGCATATCAAGATGCACTGCACAATCCAAGCAACATCACATCAGACAACAAATTGGTTGCAAAGTCCCTTTCCCGCCCACCCAGGTGTAGGTACGTGGGCACTTGGCAGGGCTGCCCGGCCCGGAGACAACGGTGACGTTGCGAACAAAGGTGTTGGCCTCAACGGCCCGCGGCGGCGGGCGCATAGCTTGGATGCCAGAGTCGGCCAGCCGCTTGCATAAGAAGAGCGAACTGGAATCTGGCACACCGCGGTTCAGGTTTTGTGTGCTAGCAAGGGTGAAGCTTGCGCGGCAGTTTTGAGCCTCAGCAAGCTCGAAATCTTGCAACATGGCGCCAGATGGCTGGTTGACGTAGCGCACACAGAGGAACACAAACCAGCCGCCAGCGCCGTCATTCAAGTCGAATGGCAGGCGGGTGAAGCTGGAGGGGCACACCACATCGTCTTCCTTAGGCCCTGTAGAAACTGTGATGTCGGCGATGAAGCGCGAGCCCGGGAAGTCTGCCGGAGATGTTGCCTGGAAGCAAGCATACAATGGCTGCCTTCCCTCGGGTTCACCAGGGCCGTTGAGGTTGTATTGTACCTGCAGTCATCAAGTGTGGTGTGTATGTGTGGGGGGTGGGGTGGGGTGGGGTGGGGGGTGGGGGTGCAAGCGGTTGTTCATGAAGATATGGAAACGACTAACAACGAGCGAATTAAAGGTCACTCAACCTCCCCTAAAATGGGCGTGCTGCGCGTCCTACACACCCAGGTGTACGAGCGAGGGCACATGTTGCGTTGGCCCGTTCCAGAGACCACAGTGATGTCTCGAATGAACTGGCCAGGCTCAATTGGGCGAGCATAAGGTGGCGGCGGTGGCGCGGCAGGAGGTGGGGATGGCGGGGCTGCAAAAGTGGAGGGTGGCAGTTCACTTGCTTTTGTGGGTTTACCGTCTGATCTTCGCAAACAAACTGCGACACAGACCCTTGGACGAGCAAAAGATAGAGAGGACTGCAAACAGGGAAAATGAGTGGGGGACACACAACATGCAGGACGGATGCAACGGGAAACACGGGGAAGGCAGACACACACAAGCAATGGGTCCACCATGACGGGCGGGCTGTTGGGCTATTGGGCTCTTGGGATATTCAACGAATCAATGGCCAGCTAGTAGCTCATACACTGCCTGTTGGGAGTGGCACACTGCTATGTCATGCATCACCACAGCTTTTCAGCAGCTGCATGGCTCGCTGACATGTATACATTGCAACTCACCGACCGCGAATACATGTGTAAATCCCGTGAACCCACTGCAAGCAAGCCGAATTTTGTCAGATGCGGATGGATGTGTGAATGGAAACTGATTCTTTGAAACTCTGTTCTAGCAGTCATACCTTGTAACGGAGACACTACGGAACGTCCCCGTCCTGCATGGGGCACAGGCAGTGCCAATGGTACCACGTTGATTATGTATGCAAAATCCGAACATACAATGCTCTGCCACAGTGATCCTACCATGCTTGGCGATAAATAGGGATGTTGTTGGTTTCCGGGTCCACTGGAAAGTTCATAACAAGGGTAGACTCGTCTGCACAAAATCGGGCAACGACAACACGCACTTTTGTGGATGCTTTGGTGAGGCACCCTACTCACAAGGCAGAATGGCAACGCATGCATACGCTTGTGCCAGAGGGTACACCCAGCCAAGAGTTCGTTTCTGTAGAATCGCACAAAGTATTCAACTGCCGTACACAAGATCTCACAATCAAGGTCCTTGACCATCTTGCCGTAGAGCCCTGTGCATGTGCCGATCTCTCCGCCGCCCAAATAGAAGGTCTGCATGGCACACATGTCACTGTGAATTCGAGCCCATAATGCCATTACCTTTTCCATCCTCCAGAGGTTGAGCCACAGCTCAGTGGTGCCGCACACATGCGTTTGTTTTTCTCCCCTACGCATCACAACCCAAATCAGACATATTGCATGTTTGCAAGGAAACACCATGAAAAACCATGTTGCTGCAACCAGCCGAAGTGTTGAAGAGCAAACTAAGCTGCGTTGCATAGCCGAACTGATGCACTGCATGTGCAACATCCACATCTACACGCACAGCGGCAGGACAACCTCGAACGACACACCGCCTCTCCCCGCTCAACTGCAGTAAGCCATTGACCATGCTGATTGATGACCCCCCCCCCCCACCCTCCACCCCCACCCACCTGGGATGGCATACTGAGGGTCGTGCTGACCTGCACAAAATGTTGGGCAATCAAGAGCGAGCGTGAAAGGGTATGCAATGCACAAACAAGCAAGCAAGCATGCTAAAAAACGTGTCTGGAAATAGCAGTTGCTTGCACACATACCTCACTGCTGATCTCGTCAGTCTCAGTCGTAGTCACCGTTTTCTCACTACTCGCTGAAAATCCCCATCTGTTGTTTACTGTCACCTCAAAACCGACATCTATTTCGACAACGGGGATAGATGCACTGACTGAAGTGGTTACACCCACGTCTTGCCCACATTCAAATGCCGTTGACTGCATGGAGGCAGAGTTGCAAGGGGGCGCATGAGCGGCGGCTCGTCTTCAACAGGGAGGCAAGGCCCAGGCTTTGCAGGCCCACCTGCATCTTGGACTCCTCCGACGAACGTGAAAATGCGTGTCCAGTTGTGACAGTCTGCTCCCACGACGGGCATGCAACCTGCATCCATCGCCATGCAGGGGTGGGGGGCGATGCCTCATAGTTCAATGGGGCTCTGATTATAGGCAGCTAACCCAGGCGTGAAGCGGGGATTCAAGGACTGAATGTTGAACACCAGGCATGTACGGCCTCCACGTCGCCATGAATTGAGCCCATTTCGTGGGGCTCAACAACACTTAATGTCCCACCTGCGTTTCCCGCTCGGATTTACTGTTGTCGATCGACATCGTCAAAGCTGTCATGCTCTTTGGGTCAAGGTCCTCGGCGCTCACAGGGGGGACCGTAAGACTGTACCTGCGCCATCATGTAGAAAGGGCAAGTGTTGTTCGCTCGAGCCACAAAGGCAGGGTGGGCACGTTGGGTCTTCTTTGCCTTCAAGCAAAGGTTGGGGCTGGCCTCTTGCCGTTCACAAGTGGACATGGTCTGCAACCCTCCCCGCACACAACAACCAACAAATTTGTTATTGTTCTAATAACGCACGCCATGGCGGTGGGCTTTGCAGGAATGAGCAGTCCAATTGAATTCAGCGAGGTTGTGCGTCCGCCATTCTGTGAGGCAGTGTAGTAGATGCCCATGACAGTCCCTAGGCCCGTGGTAGGGGCAGCTGCATCCTCGTCATAGGTGATGTCCAAGTCGGGGGCTTCCATGGAATACAACTCTGAGCTGCCCACGTCCAGAAATTTGCTGGCATCCATTAGACCAATATAGCTGCAAACATGGCACACACTATTACTGGGCAAGGCACTTTGTTTTGGGCGATTTAGCGCAATGTTAAGCAGCCGCATGCCAGAATCAGTGCCCCGCATCATGTCACACAGCAAGAACGCAAGTGCATGCAAGGTTTTAAACAACAAGGCAAAGCTCACATGCGCCCAATTCGAACCCTCTCTTTCTTATCCAGCGTCTTGCTGTACCACATGCTGTGAATGTGATTGGGACGGGGGGGGGCATGATTCCAGCTTGACTGATGAGAATGAAAGCAGCTCTGCTCTCGGCGTGGAGCAGGTTGGCATACACTAGCAAAACACGAGCTGGATAAAAAAAAGCACTCAATCTACGTGTATCAGCTCACCGCAGGTTGACTACAGGGCTGTCGAACTCAATGCTAGCTGTTGGCCGGGATGTGGAGCCTAGAACTAAACCAGAATCACCCACAACTTCTTTAGCTGTGCCGGCGGAGTAGGTAAGTCGTAGTGCGCCAACAGCGTCCCCATCCGCAGTGAGATACGCCTCCATATGTGTAACAAACGCCCTTTTACGGAACTGCACCTGTGTCATGTCGCTGCACACACCGAGTTGTGTGCCTCGCGACATAGGACAACCTGCACCAGAAAGCAGAACAGACAATAGACCACGGCAGGCAGCATAAGATGCATCACTACCCATTGACCGTTCGCCTACAAAACATCCCAAGTAGCAGGACGTGCTACATAGCATGCTCGGTTGCACGGGCCAAGTAACCAAGAGCCGTCTAGCACGGATCACCACTTACCCCCGCTGAACCCGTTGCTTGATTGGCATACTCGCTCCTTAATCTTTTTCCAAGAGACGGCGTCAATGTCACATCGCGGTCCTGTTCAGGAGCATACAGGCCAGGCGTTTGAGCGTTTGAGAGGGCAGGGCGCATCGTCGGCATGTGCGGGCAGCTCAATGCATTGGACTAAACCAGGTCCCAATTGCAAGACGAAAATGCAATGAGAGCTTCATAGGCTGTTCGGCCAAAAGGCTGCGCAGAGCATGCAGGACGTCTGAAAAGGAAGGCTGTTATTACATTTTAGCAGCCCACCTCAGCCCATTTCGCGTCAAACCGAACCCACCCCACCCCTCTCACTGGTGGTCCAAGTCGTGACGTCGGAGGCCCCACAGCTTGACAGGGCCAGTCCTCCATCTGTGTTAGCCTTCAGGCACAGCCCCGACGAGAAATGATCAGGCCGTAACGCCCCGTTTGTATCGTTACGCCACACCTGACCTGCCGCAAGAACATCGTCCTGGCAGGCGGTCAGTGTAGGGGAGAGCCCAGGTGTGCGCAGGCCAGGCGCAGCTGTGAGGCATAGCTTTTGGCTGCCTAGGACTGTTGTGAGACGCGAGCTGCTGTCATATGTAAAGCTTTGGGGGCCGTCCGTGGGCAATGATAGGCAGAAGGGCGCGGACACGCCAGATGCAGAAGCACTATCACGTGTAAGGCAACGCCCCGCGCTGGCAACAAGGTAAGTGTTGTCAGGGTCCGAGGGCGCGACGGGCACTGCAAGTACATGCGGCGCTTCATGAGTGTTGGGCCGTGTGGCAGGGATGTGGATGGATAGGTAGCTGCCGCTAATTGGCACACCACAAGACCGAAACATGCGCTTGTAATGCATGGAACTGATGAACTCACTGAAAGTACGATCACCCAAGGTCCAAAGTTGCGTCTGACTGGATCCCGTGTTGTCCAACAAGGCGACAGTCAACATCCCGTTGCTAACATCAAGGCAATATGAGTCGAGGTGGCGGGGGCGGATTGTGCCAACAATGTCAATGTTCCATCTGCTGGCATTTGGATTGACAAGGGCTGATACAAAATCTGGGGTACCCAGCAAGACATGCATGTCTTCAGTTGCGTAAAGGTACCTGCAGTCAGGCGAAGCAGGAGTCGAGATTTACCAATGCAAAGCGGCACAGAGGCAATGCAAGCTCATTGCACCCGCGGACGCACAGTTGCACTGCCTTGTTTTAGTGCAACGGAGACCTCTATGCTTGTGTTCAGTATTCATCAGCGCCCCACCCTCTGTCGCCTCACGTCTGGGACTGCTCATGCAACAACCGGCCGTCTGTATCGAGCTTGAAGAGCTGGTAGGGCAAGTCCTCTCCAGTGCAGTTAGTAACGAGGGAGAGGGCGGGAGGGAAGCCGGTGCTGGCAGCTTGCAAGCAACGAGATGTGTTTGCAGCCATGGCAATGGTAGAGCTACCGAAGCTCTCCAAGCCGGCGCTGATTCCCCGGGAGATAAGGTCGGACAACGTGCTGGTCTGATCACGAAACGCGGCGCAATCCGGGCCGGCGCATGTGGGCCCAAGCAGGCGCAAGAAACCGAGTTGAGCGAGAGAAATGGTAGTGGCTTTCTTGAACCAGTTCCTGCGGGAGGCAAACCTTGTATTTCAGAAGCGCAACGTGGTGCTGGATTTTGCAGTGGTGGCAACGCAGACAAATGCTGTACCTCTTTGCTTCACTGATGACAGTAGAAAAGTACTCGCTCGGTGTCTCGCCCATAACGTCCGTACCAGGCTCCTCTGCAAGGTGGCAGCATTAAAGATAGGTACCAGCATGCAAACTGAGCGCAATAGCGCTGCAGAGGCAAAACTACTTGTGAGGAGTGTTTCCAAATTGGCGTCAGCAATATGCACGGCATGTTGCTGTTAAGAAGGTGGTGTGGGTTGCAGCAGCAGCAACAGCGTGGAGGGGTTACACAGTAGACGCAAGAGCAGCAACACATGGCTGTAATGACGGAAGTCACAGGCCATGGCGGCCGCACCAGAAACAGCTTTCAAGAGGCGCTCACCACCAGTAACGACGGCCGAAACATCTGAAGGAGCTGCTGTCATGTTCCAACCAGTCAAAGTTTTCAAAAAACATTCTCCACTCGTTTTGTACGTGAAGGCACCACAACCCTGCTGTGCATAGCATAGTTGACAACACTCCCGGGGGGTGCTTGCTGTCAAGTTTGCAATGTTCGCTCCGGCAAGATCAGAACCGGCAAAGAGGGTGGACGCCTTTCTCACAGATCGGTCTGAGAAGAAGCCTGCACATGGACATTGTAGAATCATATGTGAGGAGCTTAGCTTGCCTGCTGACACGACAGACAGCTGCATTGGCGCCATCCGTGCGAGCACCTTTGTGGTTCATTGGTTGTAGGGGGCAGTTCACCCACAACAGCCATGCAAACAGCTCTTACCATAGGGAGGGGCCACTTGCCGAGGTGCCTCACGGATGACGATGCCGGACGCAGCAGCACTGTTGTTTCTGTTGGAAACAAAGCCGGACAATTCTTTGAGGAGGCAATCGGTGCCGACAAGAGTCCACGCCTTGCAGCGCCATTGTTGAGCGCAAAAGTAGAAGCATGTGCTGGGATCGGGAACCCCACGCACAGTCTGGAATGTGCCTCCCTGCAGCACTTAAGAATCGGTGTGAGTTTGGGGTTTCGGTGCCCAAAGCATCGTGGTGTTGGCAGAGACGGGCGAGCAACCACAGTGGGTGCGCAAGCTGCGGAGGAACAGCTTGCTGACAGCCTGGTTCATTATGCATTGCCGGCCAGCAGGGGAAGCTGGCGAGTCACCAGCGCCACTGCCTTGCCTCCCCCCCCCTGTAAAGGGCCCATAGTACGCAAGGGAAACCATTCACCAAATCACGGCTACTGGTGATTGGGTTGTGGCACCCTGCTGGCGGGTCGCCAGATAGGCCCTTTGTTGCAGGGGAACCTTCCCTCGTTCCCCACTTTCCTTGCATGCTGTGCCTGCTCTCATCCCACTCTCATGATGGGCTCCCAGGCCTCCCTCTGGGCCATTCCCTGTAACTCTTGGCACACCCTGCGGTCTAGCGGTCTAGCCTTCAGCCCCCAGGCAATGCGTCCTGGTTAGGGCTATCACAAGGCACACTCAGTGGGCTTCCCCCACATCACCCTTGCTACCGCAGTCTCCTCCCGCCACTGACCTCCGCCGGCGCCCCTTGTAATGGCCTCTCACTTCCTCACCCTCCGGCCACACCCCCTTCACTGTCCGTGGCCGCCTTGGCGCCCGCTAGGCCTGGTTGGACGCTGCACTGAGCCCTTGTGCCAAAGGGCCCGGTTGTTGTGGCGGCTGCGGTCGGCACTGCGGGCTGCGCCCCACCAACACACCCCTTTCTCCTCTCCTCAGCCCTCCACCCTCCCGACCAGTGTTTGGTTGACGGTTTGCTTCAATGCATCAATTATTCGCGGTCTGGCCGCCTTACCCGGGGCGGTGTTGCTTCGTTTCACTGTCTGCCCAGCTTCATGTTATGCCTTCGCCTGTGGCGTGCATGCTTTCATGCATTGATTGTATATTGCACCCCCGGTACGTGACGTCCAGTGCGTTTAAACCCCCAAAGCAAAGTGGATATGCTGACATTAACACTATAACCTGCCTCCCTGTCGTCTTAAGTCATCCACTCAAACCGCACCTGGAAGTCGATCAAAGTTTCGTGGTAGCTGGCTGCAGCAGGGGCGTCACCTGCGCAAACCAGGCGAGCAGAAGTGAACACAAAAGGGCAACACATCTGCTGTTTAGCACATGATAGTAGATCGAAACCCATGATGATTATCAGCCAAGCTTCAAGTTCACTTACCCTCAAGCGAGGCCGGTCGGATGAGGCGTGTGACTGCCCGCGTCAGCCGGCCGCACACCGCGCCTTCCTCTTGGACAATGCTCCATCCAACGCTTGACTGCACCATGGCAGGGCAATACGTGTCTACACATGCCACTACTTGGCACAAATGTTAGGTCAGGCTGGTTATGTTGGAGCCCGTAATGTGACCATGAGCGGGCTTCGGCGTACCTGGAAGTAGCACTCGCCAATTGCATTAAGTGTAAAGGAGGTACAATCGATGCGCTGCTTGCAAAGCTCCGCGCAGCCTTCAACCGAGAGAACACCCGCCTGGGAGGAATTGCTCATCCCAAATGTGAACCCGGGCATTATGAAAGCGGCGGTGGAGGGTGCCCCTACGGACATGTGTTGGGGTCCAGAGCAGCATGTGGTGGGGTCCTGAGGAGCTGACAACAACCATACAGCAACACCATGTGTTTTCTGGACTAGGTTGCACATAGCACGACTGTATTGATCACCATGCCGTCTTTGAATTGCGCTTCTTACCTCGCAGTATCAGACCGCTGGTGTCACCCATTGCAGAAGTTGACTCTGTGAAGTTTCCGTTTTTGAGAAAGCAGTTGGGGAACACGTTCTCATACGATTTCTTCCAGCTCAAACAAGCATCGCGTCTGTAGCACCTGCATCGTTGATCAACGGGCATGCACATGTGTTTTTGTCCCAGTGTGATTTTCAAGCTCTGCATGCTATGCCTCGAAATATGCAGTCAAGTACTGCTCGCGCCTGGCGTATCTCAACAACGGTGCACTGTGCAATTTGTCACAGGGCAAGTGTCCTACTGACTGTCACCCCCACCTGCCCCCACTCACTCCATTGCGCAACGTTGTGCGCTAGCGGCATACACCGAAGCGATGTCACCTCCGTCAAAGCCCACGCCATCCACCCACGTGCTCGGAAAAGCAGGGATTCTATTCAGGGCAACCCGTCCACGACGACCAGCGGGCTTTGGGCTGGCTGCAGTTGGGTATGTACCCCAGCGATGGCAACAATATTGTTGGTTGGCAGATGAGCCATGCTGTCGCGGTACGGTACGAAACCATGGTGCCATGCGAAAGGAAACCACGGCAGGAAGGACTCCACAGCAAGACACCACGGCAGGAAACCATGCACATCATCACGACCACTGCAATGCAGTCTCACCAAGGTGAATTGAAATGCCACCTTCGCCACCGGCTGTCGACAGAGTACAGTTTGTGAATGGACCTTGTTGCAGCAGCAATACCACCTGCCCGCCAGCCCCGCCAGCCCCATTGTCGCCATATTTGACGATTCCTGACACAGTTTTACTCTGCATGTAATCAAATGATGAGTGGTGAACAATCTGCATGTTGATTATTCTGCTCCCTCGGAGGCGAAACAGTCTCCCCATGATTTCCCTCGCAAGTGGGCACCACAATTGGCTCCATCAATGATATTGCCAGTTCTGGTTCGTCTTTAGTTTCAGCACCAACAATGTGAAAGTTGCGCAACCACAATCCGCAGCTCCTTAGGCTTAGATGCAACATACCTCGCCGCCACCTCCTCTGCCTCCCTTTGCCTGCATGCATAAAATCACACGGTCTTAATTTGTTGGTGTCTGTTCATCTTGGCAAACTCATACCCCTAGCATATGTCCATCATCAATGCATCACGCATGGGCTGTGGCTCCATGATGTGGCGTGATGCACAAACCTTTGGCAGAAACGAACTTTACCCCCAATCCCCTCCCCCTCGCCCCCCAACAACGTCAGGGATTCATGCACAAGAGGCATACCACAAACTGCCATGCGTGAGTAGTGGACAGGAAGTCGACTTGAATGCTGATGCTTCCAGCGTTGCCTCCTAGACCACCATTCATGGGGGAGGTTCCTGAGGTATGTGTTGATGTGAAAAAGTAGCCGTCACCACCTGCACGACAGATTTGGATGCATGTGGTATGTTGCTGCTTGAAACGAACACATGATGGTACAATCAACCCGCAACAAAGGCTGCAAACGTAATCAGCGTAGTTGAAACTGCATAGCATCAGGCTGTGTTGACCAGAATGGCCTTTGGAAACGCCTACGTTATCGCTATCTTTGCAAATTGATGCCACTGTAACCCCAACTGGTGTGGTTCTGCCAAGTGTTGCTGCGTAAGAAGCTACTGTCTGCAGAAACAAGCATGTAAGCAAGATCTGCAGTCCTGCCTAGCCTGAGAAATGGCTGTTGTGAACTCAGCTACAACCACTAAGCTTCAACCACTAAGCTTCAACCACTAAGCTTACAACGATCAACAAACAACCATGCCTGATTTGGTCTCAAAGCGATTGGTCAGTCAACACAGGCGGACAGGCCTCTGGGCTGCTGTGCAAGCCATGTGCTCGTGCTGGCAGCAGCACCGGCAACGCGGGGCAGCTGGCTGTGGCCCGTGGGTGCCGGAGTGCTGGTGGTTGTGGAGGAGTGCGAGTGTGGCCCCGCGTGCCCCTGATAGAAAACACACACTTCTGAAGGCATTCAGTAAGCCTTATACGTATTGCGCTGCGTGATCCCGACTGCCGACTACTCAACATGAATACGCGTTTTCCCTGTACTCGTGCACCCTGATCGTGACCTGGCACGGTCACTGCGGTCATCGCAACCAACACGGCCACCGCCGGCACAAAGTTTGGTCTAGAGCACACAGTCTTGAGGAAGAGGACATTACGCCAAAACGCCCCACTGATCTACCGACCAAACCCCGCACCCACAACAAGGTCCCAGTGGGGTCCCAAGAACCCATGGATACGGCACTTACCAGAACTGTCAATTGCGCAGGTCGTTGACATACTGGGCGGCGTGCATGTCAGCTGGCGAGCAGTGATCTTGATGTTCTGCCCACGGCCGCCATCGAGAGTGGATAGGCTCCCAATTGTGCCTGTCAGCGCCACCCGACGCCTGACCACCACCGTGTCAGCAAAAATATCCAAGTCACGAACCAAAGGCAAATTGTAGGTGCTTCCAACAGTAAGCTCTGTGGATGTCTCTTCTGCAGGGACCACAAGGTGAGAAAAGCAATCAAAGTTTGCCGTCACATCACGGCAGCTGATTCACTACCCATGCAGCGTGGGCACGTGTAGCTGTAGGATGTGAGACTGCTCAAATAAAGCCACCATTGCGCGCATGCATGATGCAACAAGGATGCCTTCACTTACCAGCTTGTTTTTTAAAGACGTGCTGCAGGCAACCATTGCGCAGGACCACAGTAGTGCCCGCTGATGGAGTCCCGCCTGAAGCATCATGACACGTATTCAGGGGTGGGGGTGCGGTGTGTGTACAGGGGTAGTGTGTGGTGGTGGTGGTGTGGTGGTGTGGTGTGGTGGTGGGGGGTGGGGGTGGGGGGGTGGGGGGGGCCTCCGCTTACGAGTTGCTGTGCAGGTGAAGGGCAAGGGACTGAAAAAGCTCTCTGGCTGTACTTAGTACCTATGCAAGGTGTTTAACATGCAACTGCCCAAGCTGTTCCAACAGACAAGGAAGGCCAGTACCCGCTTTGTTTTTTCAATAGTTGGAGTTTGCTGACTGCACTCTGCGCCACTCACCTAGAGGGTGCCAACAGAAGCCTGTGTGGGTATGAAAGAAATTGGCTGTTGGTGATGTGCGGTAACTGTACCGAAGCGCCTGCTTGCTACCGTCACAACCATTCAAAAATAAAACGGGGGTGTTGTCAACTGGATTGTCCACGTCCCCAGCGGGGTGTATGCACAGCCCTGAGGCAACATGCTGGATTGCTCCTCCAGGTAGGTGTGTATACCTGCATGATTGGAGCAGGGACCGAAGGAAAATCTCGGACGCGGCATGTGCTGGGAATGGGATGTGTAGCTGGCGTACCAAAGTGGGGTGTGCCTGTCATTGCACCCCCACCACTGGCCCCAAACGGCGTTCAACAAGGAAAACGCAATAAGGGCATACCTTTGGTTGCAACCATCTGGGCTCAACACTGCACTAGATCCGTTTCTTGCATTCCCAGAAGGCATCAAGCACATACTGGCGTTGCCATACTGAACCACTGCAAACATGGGAATTGCATTTGGGAACTGTTTGCATCTCAACAGCGCCCCCCCCCCCCCCCCCCCCCCCCCCCCCCCCCCCCCCCCCCCCCCCCCCCCCCCCCCCCCCCCCCCCCCCC
>JAPTJF010000753.1:0-16212 GCA_029339195.1 Micractinium sp. NFX-FRZ
TGTGCGTCCGGTGCTTTGCAAACTGCCTCGACAGAGCGACCGCATCACCCGGTCCTGAATAACGGCCCTCGGCTGAAACCCGGCACTCCTGTCAGCGTCCTCAAACCTTGCACCTCGCTAGCTGTGTCGCATGTCGAAAGCAATGCCTTCAAAATCATAAGACAATGATGCAGATCGCAAAGGGTGCTGCCCCAGGCCTGCGTCTCTGCAGTAGCTGCCGCGGCAGCGCCGGCGCTGCTGCTCCTTCGAGGCCACTCCGGCACTGCACTCTCGCACCACCACCAACTGACCTGCATCCGCAACAGCCGCCTCAGCCCTCTTTGCCATGCATTGGGTGAATTCTTCTGTCCCCACCCTCCACTGCCGTGCGTACGGGGACAGGAAGCGGGCCATAGTGGTACCGGCTGCAATACCCCTGGGGCATCACCCGCCTCCTCCTCGTCCATCCGCCAATCAAACTCAAAAAACTTCCAAAAAAACCAGAAGTTTAAGATTATCTGTTCAGAGCTAGGAGTTTGTTTATTCTGATTGTAATTCAACCTAATAATTTTACATTAAATTGGGGGTGCTATCCCATCGTGCATGGTGTCGAGCCTCAGCAGTGTGACGCTGTTCCTCCTTCCGGACGAAACTCCGCTGATGTGAGGCGCGCTTGATGCACGCACAGGAGGCCTGCGGGTCGACCCCTGCTGGTGGCGGCGGAGGCGGGCGGCGGGCGCCACTGGGCGTCACGCCCTGTCACCGTCTTTGCTGCTCTCTGACCACTCACCCCTGCTTGCTTGCCTCGCCCCGTCTCATGTGCAGGCCTCGATACGCTCTCACAATTGCCGTCAACCTCCTGCAATGCGCCATGGGCTGCGCAATCCACCAAGACCTCTACCCCTGGCAGCAAGGCGGCAGCCCGTTTGCCGCCCTCGCCGTCGCTGCCGTCGCTAATGGCACGTGCTGGCTCCCCTTCCACACCCTCTTCTCTCCGCTGCCCTTTAGGTGGGTGGGAGAGGCAGCTGCGCTTGCCTGGCGCCTGCTGCTGAGTGTTTGGCACGGCGCCGTCGGGCGGGCCGTCGGCCCTGCAGTGACAGGCGCCAATTCGCGGCACTCACCCGCCGCATGCCATGCTCCTGTCTGCAGGTGGCTGTTCCCGCAGCTTGCAGCAGGCACCGCCCTGCTGCTGTTCAACACACACACCATCTGCTCCAACGGTAACGCCACTCAAGTCTATCGCATGCTGTCTCGGGCGCTGGGGGCGCCCGCGCTGCTGGCACAGGCGCCGCAGCCGGCAGCGCTGTGCAGCACCATCCAACCGCTGCTCCTGCTGCTGGCTTTTGCTCTTCTAGCGCACCACCTGTTCAGCACCGAGCTGCAGCAGCGCCGCCTGTTCCGCTGCTCACGCCTCGGCAAGCCCAGCCGGCCGGCCTGCGGGCGGAGGGGGCGCGGCAGATCCTGCAAGGCTCCCGGCACGGGGCGGCACTGGGCCGGCAGCAGCGCTGCCGTGCGCGGTAGATTCTGGGGGCTGCCTGAACTGCTGGCTGGACTTTATCCTGCCGGCAGCGTGCTGCATGTACGCATTCTTGGTGTGCAGAAGCTACTGAGCTCAACTCCTCCTTTTTTGTCGGGGCCAGTGATGAGCCCCACCTGCCTGGCTTACCTCGTTGCTTCCTTGTACCCAGGCCCCCTCCCCTCTCATGGTCGTATGTAGGCGGCTACTGAGCGCTTCTGCCCTCTGTGTGTGCGCTGTGCACCGCCTCGCCAGCTTTCGGTGGATGTGCCTGTCTCTCATTGTTGCACGACGCAGCTTGCTGTACCATGGCGGTACACTTTCCAGCCAGATGCAGCTGCCCACCTGCCCCGACCCGTCTGCCTGCCCGCACGCCTGCTAATCCTGCCAGTCCCTGCTACTCCTTGCATATCACTGTACAAAATCAGTACATGTACGCCCATTTTTCGGAAGTACATGAATTCACGCCGCGGTTGCTGCCGACCTTTGTGCTGCCCCATTCAAATGTGTGGCTGACCGGTGACTGTCCCCCTCAAGCCACTCGCTACCAACCCTCCAGGTGTGCCCCACTATCTACAGCCTTCGCTCCTCCCTCTCCCTGTGCGCTGAGCAGCCCGATTGCCCAGTGCTGCCTGCCATGCCACGGGAACTGTGAGGCCGCTTCGGCCTTTGAGAGCAGCTGCATCATTCTACTAACTTGTTTCACCCGTCACCTCTTCAGCATGCGCCCTCCCCCCACGCCTCCACACATTCTACCCAGTGCTTGAATGCAAGTGCGCCCTGTACTGCCTACTGTCATCAGCTTACAAGTGAAGCGCGTGCAGCACCAATGGACAGGCGGCCACGAAAGGCGCAGGCAGAGGAGCAGGCGCAGGAGCGGCAAACCAGAGCAGTCAGCCGTGTGGGATGATGTTTATCAGCGGGCAGGGAGGTTGGATGCTATGCCGTGGGCGCGGCCAGAGCGGCGAGCTGCCGGCACACCCCCTGCCACTCAATTTCAAGGGCACAGCGCACCGGCATCCCACGCCCCTCACCCCTGCCATGCATGGGATGACGGGTGACTATGAGTTGACAGATCCAATCAGATGAAGGAAGCAGGTTGTCTGCTGTTGACATCATCCCTTCATGATTGCAGCCCTTCCCTGCTGCGAGAGGCCAACTGCCGCTGCTGCCGCCGCTGCCGTGCCTGCCGCCCGACCTCCCAGGCAGTACCTATTGTACAGGCGGAACAAGCTTTTGCTGGCGTTCTGATCCGCCGTGAAAGCTGTGCAGACTATTCGGGCCTCGCGGTTGGCGCCAGCCTCGCCGCACCCAGTGGGCGCGCAGGGTTTTGTCGGCAGAAGCTCGCAAACGGAGCGGGCGGCAACGCTCACAGCGACATGGCGACCGTGTTTGCCTGCCGCCGCCTGCAGGGCGCAGTGCTGCAGGTCGGGGCGCCCAGCCACTGCCCGCCGCCTGCTGCCGCTGCCTGCCGCCGCTGCCACTGCCACAGCTTTTCAATGTGCAGCGTGTCTCTCGCTCCAATGCCCCTGGTGAATGCATGCTCTTCCTCCTGCCGAACCTTGCCTGCAGCTGGCGAGCCTGGCTCGGCAGCTCAGCACCGCCGGGGCGCCGCCAGCTGGCGAGCTGCCCAGCCTCAAGGCGGCGCTGCGTGCCATCTACAAGCGGGTTCACCCAGACCTCTTCCAAGACTACCAGCCAGCCAAGGTAACAGGCTACCTACAAAGGAAGCATGCAAGACCAGCACTGCCGCAACTCGGGACATAGCCCGGTGTTGCAGAGCTGCATGGCTGCGGCGCCTGTGCAGCCGTGCGAAGCAGTACCGCCTTGCAACGAGCGGTGCTTGGCCAGCGCTCCCGTGTTTGTGTGCCCACTGAACAGGCCGTCCTCTCTTCTGACGCCCTGCAGGAGGCCAACACACGCAGCTTCAAGATGCTGCATGAGTACCTAGATGCAGCACGCACCGGCTCCAAGGTGCCCCTGCCCTACAGGTTCCACTTCTTCATCCGCAGCAGCGGCGGCCAGACAGGCGGCTCCCGCAGCAGCAGCAGCAGCACGACGAACACCAGCAGTAGCAGCAGCACCAGCTGTGCCACCAGCCCTCCAGGCAGCAGTCCCCAGCCAGCAGCAGCAGCAGCAGCAGCAGCAGCGCCGGATGCAGCGGCAGGCAGTGTCCTGCCCCAGGGGCTGCGTGAGGTGGTGGTGACGCTGCCGCCGCCGACCCGGGGGGGCCCAGGAGAGGCGCTGTCAGCCAGCGCACGCAAGGCGTTTGGCAGCCTGCTGGCTGCGCTGGGCCTGCCCAGCCGGATTGCTGGCGAGGCAGAGGACGAGGCAGCGGCAGGGTTCAGCCGGTTTGTGAGCTTGAGGGAGTTCCTGCCGCAGGCGGTGGAGGCCGTGCACCAGAGCGCGGCTGCCCAGGCAAGGCGGGGATGGGAGCGATGCAGGGAAAGGTTTGCCGCCTGAGGGGGAGGCGCTGGTGCTCCCTGTTGCACCCAGAGCTGGCTATTGGCTTACAGCAGCTGGACTGAGGGTGGACGTACTGGCAGCTTGGGCCTGCGCTCACACCGCCCCGCACTGCCCTGCCTGGTCTGCCTGACCACACGGCCTTCTTGCCACCTGCAGCCTGTGCCGGTGCGCTGCTCATCAGCCGCTGTTTGTGTATTCTGTGCCTGGCTCATCCGCCCCCACCCTGCCGCCCTGCTGGCGCCCATACCGCAGAGCAGCGCGCAGCACCAGCTGGCTGCGCTTCGCACGGCGCTGCGCCTGGGCCGCCGGCTGACCGCTGGTTTCGGCGGGGCCGCAGCCTCGGCAGGCGCCGTGCGCCAGCTGGCGCTGCTGCAGCGGCTGGTGGAAACCGTGGACGCCCTGCCACCCTCCCTCAACCTTTCTGGCCTGAGGGTCACCATTGGGGGCCAGGCCAGCGGAGTGGATGCTTTGGGGACGGTGTGGCTGGCGGAGGAGGGCAGCCAGGAGGCGTGGCGCAGGTGGGGGACGGAGGGGGGGTGCGGTGCAGCGGAGGCGGGCGGCCGCCACTGACCTCCCTCTGATGAGCAGCGTGCGCCCAGCCTGGCATGCGTTGGCTGATCCCCTCTCAGCCTGGCACCGCTGCTGCTGCTGCGACCCTGTCATGCTGAATTGCTCTGCCTACTCTCACCGCCACAACTTTCCTCCCCTGCCCCAGCCCCAACCCCCTGCTTTGTCACCCACCGCCTACGGTGCCCCTTCCCCTCCCTGCCTGATTCCACCCCTGGGTAGGCACCTGGAAGGCGTGGACGCCGCCCACTGCCGCAAGCTGCAGCAGCTGCGGGTGCAGGTGCAGGAGCAGGAGAAGGCGGTGGCAGCTGCCTTGGGGGTGTCTATGATCTATACACAGCCTGAGGCCAGCATGGCCCCTGGCTACCGAAGAGCGCTAGAGCGGCTGGCAGCGGCAGCGGCGGGGCGGGGGCCTGTGGCTGGCGGCCGCTTCAAAGAGCTCCCAGTGATGCTGCAGCCAACAGCGGCAGCGGGGGAAACGGCAGCAGAAGCAGCAGCGGCAGCAGCAGGGGATGGCCATGGCGCAGCCAGCAGCAGCAGCAGCAGCAGGAGCAGGGGTGGCAGCAGCAGCGGGAGGAGTGCAGAGCTGGGAGGCTGCACTGCAGACAGCACAGCAGGGCTGCTCCTAGCGCCGATGGATGTGGCAGGGGATGCGCTGTATGCGGCGGTGCAGGCGCTGGGAGGGCAGGTGCTGGCGGCGGCGGCGCAGCGGCAGCGGAGGGAGGCTGAGCTGTCGGCGCTGCGCACGCAGGTGGAGCGTAAGGTCATGCTGAGGTGAGAAGGGTGAGGTGCAGGGGGCCAGGGGGACGAGGGGTGTCGGGGCATGCGTGTTGGGGTTGCAGGCAGGGGTACACACGGGGCATATGAGGGCAGATCTCGCTGGGGCAGGTCATCAAGCCGGGGCTCCTGCCTGGGCAGCGTGCTGCCCTGGCGTGCCGTGCTGTGCCCACCTGCCCTGCCTTTGCCCTTGCACCCTCTTGTCACCACTGGCGTCACCCCCTGCCTGCCTCCTCTACGACCCAGCTCCCTCTGCAGGCGCCTGTTGTCTGACCCCCCAGCTCAGTCGCCCCCCGCTACAGCAGAGCAGCTGCCTGGACGTCAACATTGCCACCTGTCTTTCTTGCACTCTCCTGCCATGCAGGCGCCTGCTGCGCGACCCCGCTGTTTCAGACGCCCACTACAAGAGCTGCCTGGACCGCATGCTGGCCAACGCTCAGAAGCTGTCGGGGCTGCTGCACGGCCACGCTGTGCGGGTGGCCGAGGTGAACGGGCTGTCGGCAGACAAAGCGGTGATCAGCATCGCCTGGAACTGGCAGCTGTGAAGGTTTCTTCTTTGTGAGGACGTTGCAGCGCAGAGGCTGGCGATGTGATGGGAGCGGCAGCAGTGCCTGTGACCTGCGCGCTTGGCACCACTGGGCCCAGCAGCCCCCTGTAAAGCTGCGCTGCGGCAGCCTCGGCGTACGCTGAGGGCGGCAGCTCGAATTGACGGGCTGAGGGTGTTTCTTAAGAGGCAGCCTGGGGTGACAGGTTGAGGGTACGTCACACAAGGCACCCCAAGGTGCGTTGGGAAATTGACGCAACACAGATAATGTAAAACACGAAACACAAAGCGCGGTCTCAGTAGGCATGGGCCCAGGCGTGAACTGGCAGGCACGATGGCCAGTGCAGGCAAGCAGATCGCAGTGTTGAATGCAAGGGGAATGTGTGCGGGTGATGTATGGGTGGTAAAGCGTTGATGGGGAATCCGGGCCACGCCATCCAAGCCCACGGCGGGCCACCCCGGCCTGAGCGGTCAGGTGATCTTCACATCCGCCCTCTTGCTGGCCAGTGCCTCCACCCCGGGGTTGTGCACGCCCTCAGCTGCCACGTGCACCCTACGCAGCCGCGGCAGCCCCGCCAGCATCTCTGCTGCCTCCACGGACAGTGCGTTGAGGTAGCAGTTCTCCATGCGCAGCGAGCGCAGGCGGGTGGCGGTGGCCAGGGACGTAGGGAAGCCGCCAATCTCGCTGCAGCTCACATCTAGCTCCCTCAGGCCTGGGGCAGGGAAAGTAAAAAAAGGGCATTGGTTGTTACCGTTTTCAGACAACTCTGAAAATTTATAGACGTCGCTATTTTCTTCTTGGAAGGGCAGCAGGGGCATGCAGTACGTGCACTCGGTACTGCTGGCAGTTGGGGTGTCGGGAGGTGCACGTGCGACCGCCTGCGGCAGATGCAGCCCAGCCGTGCAGCGAACAGGTGCAGTGCAGGGCGGCAGCCCAGCAAAGCACAGCACCGGCACGATATGTAGCACAGCACTGGCATGATAGGTATGATAGGGCTGCAGCCTGTGCGCCGTGCCTCCATGCAAGTAACCAGCAGCGGCAGGCAAGGCCCCAAGCCCCACCATGCCCCGTCACCTGCCCAGTACGGCCCGTCTGGCAGCGAGTCCACAAAGCAGCCCGTGAGGCGCAGAGTGGCCAGCTTCGGCAGCTCTGTCTCTAGGGCGCGTGGCAGGCCCGCGCTGAGGCCGACCCCATACAGGTTCCCCCCGTTGCCGTCGTACCGCCTGTCGTTGCCTTCAACGCTCAGCCTGCGCAGCCTTGGCGTCTGGCGCAGCAGGCAGTCCAGGGCAGCCGCAAACGCTTTGTCGCTCAGCTCGGAGCAGCACTCACTCAGCTTTACAGTGTGGATGCTGCTGAGCAGAGGGCCGCAGCCCTTGAAGGTGCTCCTTCCCAGAGTGCACTCGCTCAGCTCCAGCCGGCCCAACCTGGCTCCCGGAGGCATGACTGCCTCCAGCAGCGGGCGCAGGGTGCGATCCTGGCCCCGGCTGCCGCTGGCGCCCCTCCCGCTGCCACCAGCACCGTCGCCGCCGTTGTCCTCGCTGTCAACGTCGCTGTCCTGCACGCTGAGCTTCCAGCTTTCCAGGCGCAGGCAGCCGTTGGTGAGGCTGCGCACAGACTCGCGTGTGCCCTTGCCCCCAAAGTCGGTTTCCAGCCTCAAGTTTCCCCAGCGCTCCCCCTCATCCTCCTCCCCCTCCTCCTCCTCCTCATCATCACCACTGCCACCTCCACCAAACCAGTCCTCCCCTTCATCCCAGGGCTTGCGCACACGGTAGGTCGCTCCCCCAGGCAGCTGCACAACGCCAGGGGGAAGGGGGGCGGGCGCAGGTGCACACGTTGCGTGTGCAGGGGAGGCAGGCCAGGGGCATGCGGGGAGCAGGGAAAGCATGCCCCCACGCTGCAAGCGGGCCCTGCTGCTCAGCTGCAGTGAGGGGCCCAGGACTGGGCGACACTTGCCTGCACCGCGGTGCCTTGGACCGCCAGGCGCCTCAGCCCCCCGTGATTTGTCGTGCAGGGCAGGGCTAGGCCAGCTGCCAGGCTCCTCGTCTCCCGAAGCTCCAGCTGTGTCAGGCTGCCCAGCGCGGACAGCGGGTGCAGGGCTGGCAGCGGCCTGAATGAGTCCAGCTCGAGGGAGGCCAGCTGGGGCAGGAGCGCCAGGGCCTGGGGCAGCGTGCTAGGAAACTCGGTGGCTGTCAACTCCAGTCTGGTCAGGGAGGAGCGCTGGGCCAGCATGCTGGGGACGTGCTGCGAGCTGCTGCCCAGGTCCATTTTGATGCTGTGCAGCTGCGTGAAGCGCGCCAGCTCAGCACCCACCGCTTCCGTCAGGTAGCCGCCATCCTGCTGTACCTCCGCCAGGCGGTCGGGCTGCAGGCAGCGCAGCGCCGCCACCACTCTGTGTGCGGCTTGGGGGCGCAGGCTGAGGCTGCGCACATGGGGGGCAACACTGCGCAGCAGGCGCAGGGTGTACTCCCACCGAGCATCTGAAGAGGGATCAATGTTGCCAAGCCTGAAGTTCTGCCAGAGGCGCGGCTCAGCAAAAAAGGCGCGGCGCCAGCGCCAGCAGACCAGGGAGGTGCGGCGCCTGCAGGGCCGCGGCGGGCGGGCGGCGGGCCGTGTTGGCATGGCTACTGGGGCAGTAGGCAGCCTTGTGCCACTACGAGCAGTGTCAGTCACGCAGCTGAGCCGTGGCTTCGCCCTCACCCTTGCGAAAACCCCGCCTCCGCCAGCACTCGGCCCAGCAGGTCGTCAGGCAAAGAGTGGATGTCGAATGGGCTGGCGCTGTCTGAGGCCATGGTGCCCGGTCCAAGACGTGCGTGAGCGTGAGCGTGAGCGTGGGGGAGCTGCTGAATGCGAGTGGATCAATATGACGGCGCACTGGTTGATGGGCTGTGCAAGAACCAAGGACTCTAAGCCACGACTGGTAAGAGCAGCAGTGATTGCGAGCCGCCGCCAGCAGGGCGGGGACGGCGGTGGAGCATGGCGGTGAGCAGTGCACACTGCCTTGTTTACAACCCCTCAGTGCTGCGCCCCGGCCTGCAGAAGACATCACCTGACACAATATCTTGGAACAGCAGCGTTTTCATATATAAAGAAAGTTCATGCAAACAATAGGCAAAGGTGCTTGCTGGGTGGAGTGCCCATGGTTGAATATCGGCGGTGGGGAACATGCCCGCACCAGCACACAGAGACGAGTAGCATGTCATGGCAGGGGCAAGGCAAACCAGACTCGGGTGCAACTAAGGGGGGCCTGGGACAGAAGAGCTGGCGGTCAACAGGTCAGGTTGCGGTAGCGGCCTCATCGAGCAGAAGGGCGGGAAGGCCAGCGGGCATGGCAGCTGGCTGGCACACGCCCCAACCCGCCGTTCACCGGACCCATGGGATCTGGCTCCTTGCTGGTGCATGACCCTCGTTGCCACCGCCGCCCACGCATGTCCACACTGCAACTTACCACTGCGGCCGGCTGATGTTTGTCAATCACAAGGGCAAGGGGGGCTGTATTGGGGCATGAGCGGGTGGAGGGCGAGCGCATGGGAGCCACACCTCCCACTGGCAGCAGGTGCCGGCAGCTAGCTGCAGCGTGCTGATATCAATACCATGGCAGCTGCCCGCCCCCTGCTCTTTCCGTCCTCCTGTCACACACTGCCCTGGCTTGTTGTCTGGTAGCAGTCGGTTGACAGAGAGCTGGGAGGGGCATTCAGAGAGCGGCCCCGAGGCGGAGCGGGAGCGGTGGCGGGATGGGGGAATCGCGGCAGCGGGTATATGCGTGTCAGGCCAGCCGGAGGTTGTTAAGAGGGGGACGCCTCTCGGCAGGGGGAGGGCGTCAGCAAGGGATTGTTTGGAGGAGCGGCAGCAGCACGGGGGGCAGGAAAATCGCAGGGTTTGCGAGGGGTGGCGGGAAGAGAGAGAGACGGGGAGTCAGCGGGGAGAGAGTGGATGGGAAGGAAGAAAGAAGGCACAAGCACAGGAGGAGAGGCCGGGGGGCCATGAACCAGGGGGTGGGGAAGGGACAAACAACGAGGATAGGGGCAGTATCTTGTCATTACATGGTGCGGGTCTAGGGGAGGGAGGGAGGGAGGGAGGGAGGGGCTGGCGGGGACGGGGCGGGCGGGCGGGCGGCGGGGTGCGCCGTCGCTGCTACGCTATATCAAACGCAGGCGGCGCGCCCGCCGTCGCACTCAAAACACTCTCTCAAAGGGTGCCCGCCAAGGCAGACGGTCGGCCGGGTAGCACGGCTCCAAGTGGCGCCATGCACGACCCCTGCCGCAGCCGCTCTGCCCGCCTGTGCACCGAGGTCTGAAGAGGCGGGGCAACGAGCGGCTGCAAGGCGGGGGCCCCGGGATGCTCGTGCAGCCGCCAGCCGGGCCGCCGTCAGCGCCAGAAGCTAAGGGCTGGCAGGGGGGAAGCCGTGAATGTGCACAGCGTCTTCCCAGCAGCGCCTCATTCCCGGATGGCGGCCACAGATGTGGCGTTGTACACACGCCAGATCGCCTCGCCCAACAAGTTGGCCACTGCAGGCAGGCAGGCAGGTGGGGATGGGGGCAGCGAAGGAATCACATCAGTCAGCAGGCTCAGACTGGAAGCTGCAAGGTGGCAAGCCCCATTGGCAATCAGCTGTAGCCGGCCCGGTGCGCCCCGTCACGCTGCAGGCGCCCACGCCTGCCCCATCCACCAACACAGGCAGGCCCCAGCAAGCCGCGCCGCTCCTCACCCGACAGCACCGTCAGCTCGGGGAATTGGTGCTCAGGTGGCACCGGGATGGTGTTGGCCACAATCACCTGCGGCAAGAGGTAGGCGGGAAGCAGGCACGTTGTGGGGACCGTCACAGCACAGCATGATGAAGCACAGCACAGCATGATGAAGCACAGCACAGCACAGAGCAGCAAGATGCACGCTGTGTGTGCCTGCTCATCTCCGGGGGCACTTTCTCTCACTCTGCTGGACAGGCTGTGCAGCCAACCGTGCAGCTCTGCGGTGTTCAGCCGCCATCCACCCTCACGTGCTGCTCGCCCACCCTCTTAGGACTGCTGACCAGCCATACCGCCAACTGTGCAGCTTTGCGGTGCGCTGCGGCCGCCCACCCTGAGGGGCAGATTTCCCCACCCCTTGAAACCTGCTACCCTGCCCTCCCAGGGCTCATCACCTCACCTCCTGGAACACTCCGCTGGACAGGCGCTCAACCGCAGGCGGCGAGAAGACGGCGTGGGTGGCGCAGGCATACACCTCCCGCGCCCCCTCCGCATGCAGCACCTTTGCGGCGTTGGTGATGGTGCCTGCGGGAGGGTAGGGGCGTGGGGGGCGCGAATGTGGGCGGGCAGGCGGGGAAGACGAGGGGCACGAAGAGGCAGGCAGCGGAATGGCGGCAAGCGGAGTGGCAGGGAGGGAGTGGGAGGAGAGGCTGCTACCTGCCTGACCTGCATCGCACCGAGCACCTCCTCAGCCCCATAACTGGTACTCAAGGTCTCAAGCCTCGCAGGAAGTAAGCATCGTCATCTGACGTGTCAATCGTGCCGTCCACCAGCACCGCCACCTTTGCCCCACCCTGCCACCTGCCAGACCGTCGACTCCACGACATCGCTATAACCAATATGCAGTGCCAATATCCCACCAGCACTGCCACCCCTCCACCGCCCCGCAATTCCGGCTACTCCTCATACTGCTACTCATACTGGTCGCACCTGCTGTGTCAATCATGTCGTCCACCAGCACAGCCACCTTGCCGCGCACGTCTCCAATCAGGTTCATCACCTCGCTCACGTTGTGCGCGCTGCGCCGCTTGTCCACAATCGCCAGCGGGGCGTCGTTTAGCTTCTTGGCAAAGGCGCGGGCGCGGGCGACGCCGCCCACGTCGGGCGACACAACCACCAGGTCGCCAGACGAGATGCGCTTGGAGGACAGGTAGTCCAGGATGACTGAAAGGAAGGGGGGGCAGGGCAGCAGGGGAGGGGAGGGGCAGTGAGAAACACACACGTGGGGGGCGACAGCCGCCGGGTCCACGGGTCGCCATAGGTGCGATGGGAGGAGAGGTGGCCCAGCCAGCCCAGCCAGCCATGGCCCAGCCTCGATTCAGCCTAATCATGGAAAGTAATGGCGCGGCTCACCCGAGTCGCCGTACACATGGTCCACGGGGATGTCAAAGTATCCCACGCACTGCCCGCTGTGCAGGTCCATGGCCAACACCCGGTCCGCCCCCGCCTCCGTGATCAGGTTGGCGCTCAGCTTGGCGGCAATCGCCTCGCGGCCCTGCGGTGGGGTGGGGCACACAACAACCGGGCAGGAGGGCAAGGGTCAGCACACGCGGGCGCATGCGTGAGTTGAAGGGAGCGGGAAAGCAAGGCCACGATTCGAGGGGGTGCGCAGCTGCAGGCACCCACGGGAGCGCAGCAGCAGGCAAGGCATGCGCAGGAGCAGCAGCAGCGGCGGCGGGCAGCAGACCTCCGACGGCGGCAGCAACGGCATGTGACAAACAGTGCACACCGACCTGCGTCTTGCGGTCGGCGCGCGCGTACCCAAAGTAGGGCAGCACGGCGGTGATGGAGCGGGCAGAGGCGCGCTTGCAGGCGTCAATCATGATGAGCAGCTCCTGCTCACACAAGAGGGATATGGAGGCAGGGCAGGGGGCGCAGCACAGGGCATGGGTGGGCAGGCGGCGAGTAGCAACCCACTCTCGAGGCAGGTAGGGCTCTTGGGGACGCGGCGGGTGTTTCAAAGCTGCAGGGGTGCAGGGCTGCTGTTCCGAACAGCCAGCTGGCCGGCCATGCAGGCAGGATTAGCTGGCGCCAGCAGCAGTGGCAGCCCTGCCTCTCTGTCATCCTTCCCTCACCATCATGTTGTCGTTGACGGGCGGGGTGGTGGGCTGGATGAGGAAGACGTCGCAGCCGCGGATGGACTCGCCCACCTGTTGCGACGGAGGCAGCGCAGCAGGGGCAGCGCAGGTCAATGCAGGGTCAGAGGGCTGGCAGGCAGGCAGCGGGGCACGCAAACCACGCTCCTTCCCAGCACTTGTGCTGCCAACCCCGAGGCACTACCACACCATCGCGCCACTAGCATAGATGGCCGCCACGCGCCCACCCTAACCCTCACCCACACAATATTGCAGGTTGTGCACCCCCCAGCACAGGTGCCACACACCACTGCTGGCTGCCACAGCTGCCTGTGCATCTCCCCCGTTTGCACAGCCCTTGCTCCTCATCTCGCCCTCGCCCACCCAACCGACCATAATCATTCCACCCGCAAACCAGCCGACTGCCTCCTAGCTCCTACCTGCACATAGATCTCTCCATCTGCAAAGCGCTTGATCTTCATTGACCCCAGGTCCAGCCCCAGGTAGCAGGCCACCTCTTGCGAGAGCGCAGTGTTGGAGGTGCCGGAGAAGACGCGCAGGCGGTTGACCCCATTTGAGTGGGTCGCCTGGCCGCGGGGAAAGAGCTGCGGGGCGGCGCGCACGGTGGACTCCCAAGTGGGGGGCACGAGCACGGGACGGGGGGCCACACGTGTGCCGCCGTTGGCCCCGCTGCTGCTGCCGCCATTGGCGCTGCCCTCCGCCGCCTCTGCAGCCACGCCGTTGCCAGACTGGCAGCGAACCACCTGCACCGCACCCAAAGTAGAGGCAATCGATGCACTGTCGACATCGAGAACATGTCGTTCTCGCTGAGAGCTCTGCTGTTGGCCCTTCGACCAAGGGGCGGTGGACGCGAACAGCCGCAGGCGGCGGGAGAAGGAGGGTGAGTGTGTGGGCCAGAGCACGCCGTGCCTGCCACAAACCCACATCCCTCGCTTGCTGTTGGGATTAGATATGGGCGCTCCAGGCACAGGATGCAGGCGGGGCAGCCACTGAGGCACTGCTCGCACACCTGGGGCGCAGCCGCCGCCGCTGGCCGTCGGCCAACCCTGCTCGCCCTGCTCCTTAGCCGCGCTGTGCAGCCTGCATCGGCGAGCATCGAAGGGGGGCGATGCTGACTGTTGAGCGTGGCGGGGCGTGGCTACGCGTCCCGGCGAGCGGCAGCACGTTTTCAGGAGGGCGCGGCGGCAGGGAGGCCAGCCGCGGCCCGGCTTTGAAACACAGCATCCGTGTGACTCACCAAGCTGCCTACTACTGCTGCAGACTGCCGCCTGCGCCTGGTGGGTGCACTGCATGGCTGTCAGCGCCGACGCTCGGCAAGGGGCGCTCAAATGGAGACTAGCTGTAGGACGACGACGAGAGCATCGCAGCAGCGGTGATGGGGGGAAATGGCGGCGCAGGGAGGGAGAGCGGTCGCTCATGCCCGGCAGCTCGCCATGCACAGCAGGTGATGCAGGGTTCCTTCGGAGGGGGGTGAGTCGGAAGGTTTGTAGTGTACTTGAAACCACCAGCAATCCAGGAGCCTCTCCCTGGCGCTGGGTGGCCGAGCGATGGCCGCCTTGAGTGGGCACTTCACGACTCTTGTCTGCTGATCGCCGAAGCTCCAAACCTGGAAGGTGCCCAGCACAATTCCGGCAAGGTGTATGGGAGATGCATTTGGCAGCGGACAGTGCTCAAATCCCCCCCTCGGTGCTGGTGGGCCCTGCTGCCAACGCGCTTCGGCGTCCTGCAAACAAAAGTTGGCGCTCTTCCCGGTCGGGCACCCCTGCAGGGCCAATAGCACATCATGCGGAAGCTGTTTGGCAAGCGCAAGACGGATGAGGAGAAGGCGGCCAAGCGCAGCGGCGGCGGCGGCAGCACCCTGCCCGCTGCCGCCGCCAGTGGGCCCGAGGACACAGTCCCACGCCTGCCGCTGGGGCGCATGGCATCGGGAGTGAGCGGCGCCGAGTCCGGGCAGAGCACTGGGCGCAGCAGCGGCAGGACGCGCCCCACGGGCCCCGTGCCCAGCGGCTCTGGCTACCTGCGCATCGACCCGCTGTCGCCGCTGGGCAGCGGCTCGCTCAGCCGCACGCAGAGCGGGATGAGCAGCGGGCGGCGCTCCGCACGCCGCCCCCGCGAAGTGCTCGACCTCTCACAGCCCGACCAGGTAGATGATTACGATGCAGCAGAGTTTGAGGGTGCCCCTTATTATGATGAAGATGCAGCGCTGGAAGCAGCGCTGGCCGCCAGTGCTGCCGAGGGGGCGCAGGCGTGGGGCGCCGCCAGCGGAGCGGCTGGGGCCGCCAGCGGGGCACACAGCCATGCTGCGGGTAGCTATGCAGCTCAAGCAGAGCAGATAGAGGCAGACATGGCGCTAGCATACCAGCTGGCGATGCAGGATCAGCAGCCGCCGCCGGCGCTGCAGCAGCAGCAGCAGGAGTGGCCACCACAGCAGTGGGAGCAGGCACCAACCCCTCTGCAGCACCAGCAGCAGCAGTGGGGCATGGCACCGCCATCGCAGGCGTCAGTGCCGCCGTCGCCGTACGATCAGCCGCAGCAGGCGCAGCAGGCGGCGGGGTGGGCCGCGTTCCCTGGGCAGCCACCACCTCCCCGCTCCCAACACTCTGGCTCGCTGCGCCTCCCAGCCTTTGGCTCCAACTCGCTCAGCCAGAACTTCAGCCAGAGGTTCAGCGAGACCAGCGAAGACGTGGCGGTGGCAGCGGCCCTTGCAGAGAGCCAGTTTGCGGCGCAGCAGGCGGCAGCGCAGGCGGCGCTGGCGCGGGCAAACGATAACGAATATCAGGTCACCGCCCCCGCTGCCTATTCCCATTGGGCTGCCAGGGGTCAGGGCGCACGGGCTGGCTGGCTGGCGGCTGGCGGCCTGGCGGAGGCGGCAGCTGGGCGCCGGCCGGCCCGGGCGCACCTCCCCCGGCGGCAGCAGACAGCACACAGCAAGCCGCGTGCCGCTTGAATCTTCACCTGTCCACCTCTCCTCACCCGTCCTCCCCCTGCCTGCCCTCCCTCTGCCTGCACTCAACAACTCCCGCCCCGCAGACCGCCCTAGAAGCGGCCTTGGAAGACTCCATGGTGACGATAAACTACGACGGCCTGCTGCGGGACATCCAGCTGTGGATTTTCGACCTGGAGGGCGCCACGGGGGATGTGAATTCGGCGCTAGATGAGGCATCTCAGGACACGGGCGAGATTGACCGGCAGATGGCGGCGGCGGACCCGGACGATGCCGCGGGCATGCACCGCCTGCTGTGGCTCAGGTGGGGGGGACAGGGTGGGCGAGGCAGATGTGGGGTGGCTGGGCGGGCGGATGGCAGGAGGGACAGGCAGGCAGGTGTGATGCATGCTGTGGGGAGGCGACAGGGCAGCCACCTTGTGCCCGCTGCTCGAGCCCACCACGTCCCAAGTTGTCCGGCGCCCGTGCCCTGCACCGCCTGCCACCCTTCCGTGCCAACATGCCCCAAGCCGATACTGCCCCCCCCCCCCCCCCCCCCCCCCCCCCCCCCCCCCCCCCCCCCCCCCCCCCCCCCCCCCAC
>JAPTJF010000754.1:0-16198 GCA_029339195.1 Micractinium sp. NFX-FRZ
ATTGCTGGTGGGCGCACTCCAATCCTCCAGAGTGGCGGCGCTCTCGAGCACAAGCTTGGCGCCGGGCACGGGGCGCCGCCCGCGCAGCCCTGGGGGCAGCGCAGCCGCATCCGACGGCGAGTCGGCCTGGGCAGCGGCGTGCACGGCGGGCCGCCGCTGTGCCTCTGCCGCGGCGCTGCCGAGCGGCACGGCAGGCGGCACAGCCGCCCCCGCCGCTGCGTCGCTGCTGCCGCTGGCTTTGCCCGACAGGGGGCTGCCGATGGCACTGCCGCCGGTGCTGGAGGCCTGGAGCTGCCAGGCGGCCAGCGCTGCGCTGGCGCCCTCCTCGCCGTGTGAGAGGTCGCCGACGCTCGGATCCCGCCCAAACTCAAAACTGTCGGAGCGGTCGTGCGGTTTGAAGGCAAAACCGCCTGCCTGCTGCTCCCCGTCCTCCTCCTCCTCTGCCGCCGCCGCCGCCGCCTCCCCCTCTGCCGGCCCACCCTCCGCCGCAGCTTGCTCTCCGACAGCAGCCGCGGGGCGGCCATTTGGAGAGGGCACAGAGCAGGGGGCCTGCGCGTGGGTGTCGCTGCTGTGGTCGGACGCCGCCGCCGCCGCTGCTGCAGAAGACGCCACGGCGCCTGCCTGCGCCGCCGCCAGGCTCATCTGCAGCTTGGGGTGCGCCCCCACGGCAGGGTGGGTGCCATCACCCCCGCTCCCAAAGCCGGTCGCCACAGAGTCGATTGAACCAAAGGCGCTGCTGCTGGCATCCCCGGCGTCTGATGCTGCGCCGCTGGCATTGGAGCGCTCGCCGCTCAGGAGCCAGCGGGGCGGCAGCTGCGGCACGGGGAGGAAGCAGAGGGGATGGTGGGCAAGAAAAACACCCAAGGTGGGTGTCGTGATGATGTCGCGACAGGTGGGGAGGCCAGCGGGGGAGGCAGATGCTCGCACCGCAGGCTGCTTGCCTCCCAGCCGCCACGCATGGGCCCACAAAACACCCCTCGCCTCCCAGCCGAATAAAAGAGCCCACAAAACACACACCCCGCCTCCCAGCCGCCATGCAAGGGCCCGCCCGGCCACCCACCGTTTTGTCGGGGGCCCGCAGCGTGCGCGGCACAGGGTCCAGCGGCACCAGCAGGGGGCACTCCCACACCACGCCCGTGTCTGTGTTCTGCGCCTCGCACAGCGTGCCCTCCAGCTCCCACCCTGCAGTGGCACACAGCAGTGGCACACAATTTTTAGGGTTCTGCCAACCTAGCGCCTCCTCAAGGCCAGACCGCCCCACCTTCCGGCGGTGGGCACGACTTGTAGCCAGCACGTGGTGCCTGCCTGGTAGCAGCGCCCACCACCACACACACCGACACCCTTGTTTCTGTTGGGAATCCGAGCAGCCCAACGCTGGCCCACCTTCCAGCAGTGAGCACGACTTGTAGACCAGGGCGGTGCCTCCCTGCCCCTTGAGGCCCGACCCAATCAGCATGCGGATCTCTTGGGAGTAGCCGTTGGCTGAGAAGCCGCCGTCTGTGTTGGCTGCACACACGAAATGCACAGAGAATACAGGCATGTGGCGCGGCTCACGAGTATGACGACCATCATGCGCAGTGTTGGTGGATGCAAACCGCAAGCAGGCAGGTGAGGAGGGACCTTCTGCCTGCCGACAGGTGGCACTTGGAACGACCACTATAGGTACTGGGGACCAACAATCAACATGATCCACAAAGTGAATGATATGCGCCACCCGGTGAGCCAACTTGTGCAAACTCGTGCAGTGGACCTTTTGTGACGAAAGAAAGAAAGCTTACCTGGCGCCGCTGCTGTGTTGGTCGTGAAAATGAATGGGTCACGCCAGCCGGTGAGCTGCAGGTCCGAAGGCGGCAGGTGCAGGAATGGCGACTCAATCTTGCGCCAGCGAATCAGCAAATCGTCATCTGAAGGCGGGGGCACATGGACAGAGCAAGGAGGGGGCGGGGGAGGGGAAGGTGTGAGTGGTTGGACCTAAGGATGGATGGCCTGTGAGAGGGTGCAGGAAGCGCCAATAGGCTTTGCGTCCGCAAATCAGGCGGTCGGTGTGTGGGGCAGGCACAGGGGATGGGAAAGACAGGAGGAAACGCGAAAGAAACTTTGTATAAGAACAGGAGGTGGTGAGTGGACAAGTGCAGGACTCCTGCTGCACCACTCAGCGCCAGGGTACTACACACCGTCACTTCACCCCTAGATATACACATACACGGTACTACACACCGTCACTTCACCCCTAAACATACACACGGTATACACACCGTCGCTTCACCCCTAACCTCTCCCCTAACCTCTTGATGCGCTCCCTGTACCTGGGTCCTCCGGTACCGCCGCCATCTGGCTCTCCACCCACACCATGCCCAGGTCGTGCTCGGGAGGGGGCAGCGGGCCCGCCGCCTCGTTGCTGCGCAGGCGCACGCCGGTGTAGAGCAGGACCGGGGTGCCGTCGCTGTCGAGCACGCAGCTACAGGGGTCACCACGAGGAGGAGGGGGGAGGAGGGGGTAGCAATGTAGCTAAAGAGTAGAGGCAGCCTGTGCATGGTGTTGGGTAGCACTGGGGTGCTGTCGCGGTCGAGCACGCCGTTGCAGTGTTGACGTCTGGGGACAGAGACGCGGGCAGCTGAGCATGATCTGTGCCGAGCAGCAGCCCACCAATCTGATTGCACTCACACCAAAAGACCATCAAAGCCAGCACCCACCTGCCGCTGAAGCAGCCGTCGGCGTCCAGCGTGCCGGGTGTGGGCACCAGCGCTGGCGGCAGGTGCTCCCAGTGCACCAGATCTGAGCTCACGGCGTGGCCCCACACCTGGGGCGGGCGGACGGGCAGGCAGGCAGCGAGGCAGGAAGAGAAGAGGACAGGTGGTTACTAGTTGGGCTGAGGCAGGCTGGGGAAACAAGTGTCTTGGCAGATGCGAGGATGCCGGCAGGTTGGGAAGATGGCGAGGCAAATGCACCAGGTGGCACGCAAGAGCAGCCATGGCGTGGGCAGTCCAGGCAACAGCAGGGAGCCAGGGGCAGCATGAGGCAGCAGCGGGATGCCAGGGCGGGTGGCAGGCTTACGATGCCGAACGCCCACTCGCATGCGTTAGGCAGGTGCTGGTAGAACCTGCGATGGCAAGACAGAGGCCAGCCATGCGACAGACAGTGAGGCGGCAAGGCGGGCAGAGCAGGCGGCAGGCGGGCAGGCTGCGACGGGGGCAGATGGATGCAGCTGGCGGGTCGAGGGGGCTGCTGCACAGTTGGGGCGGCCCAACCGGCGGATGGCGCGAGAGGGACGGCGCCACGCGTGCAAGGCGCCATGCAGGATTGTGCTGGCCAGCCTGGCCAGCCGCTGCTTGGCTGGCAGCTCCCCCTCTTCAGTCATGCCCATAGGTACTGCACCCTGCAACATGTACCACATGGCAGTGTGCAGTACCTCCCAGGGTATCTTGGGCACTTACATGTGGTATCTGCCTTTGTAGTACACGGGGCCTGCATGGGCAGGCAGCGATTGCACAAATGCGGGTTCACCAAAGCGATTGCCCAAAACGGGTGGCGCTCAAGGTGCGCTACATGCGGGATGCTAGCACGAAGGCCGGCGGCAGGTGCCAGGCACGCTGCCAGACACGCCAGCAGCATCCAGGGACGCGCTCATTTGGTGGCAGCAGCCCGCTGTATCAGTGCCAACCACCGCAGCAGGAATGCTGCCCCCCTGTTGGTAACCTTCAGCGCCAATTTCCCATTGCCTTCCCTCCCAGTGGGCCCACCTGGTCCCCCGGTACCAGGTCACCCTGCATGGCACCACCTCGCCCCTTGCCGCCACCTCAGCTCACCGTTTGGGTCATTCATCCAGCCCTGCGGCGGGTGCACATGGAAACGGGGGCGGTCTGGATCCAGTGCCTGCAGCTGCTGCTCACGGGAAGGGGAGGGAGGCACAGAAGGGGTGCGCATGTGTGGAGGCTGTGCGAGGGGGGTGAGTGGTGAGGGCGCGCTCCGCATCGCAAAGAGCCTTCCGCCGCGGCACCACGGCAGGCGGCATGGTGCCGGCAACAGGCTGGGACGTTGCGGGAGCAGGGAGTTGTCGGCAGCACAAGCTGGCGACGTTTCCTGGCGGGAGCGGGGCGGCACGCGGCGGTAGCTCCCGCCGCTCCCGCCAGCGCTGGCGGCGGCGGCGGCGCAGACACAAAGGCGCACTGGCGGCGCAGGGGTAGATGCATGGCCAAGCGGCCCATCATGGCAGGTTTGCAAGAGCGGGAGGAGGGTCAAAACAGCCCAGCCCACCTGCTGCTGCCGAGCACTGCCTCCCCGCCCCATAGCGGCACGCCTCGCGGTTCTGCCTGGTGCCTCTGATCACTGGGCGCGTCTGATGAAGCTACGGGGAGCGCTGACCGCTGCCCAGGCCCCCGGTGGCCCTCCCCAAAAGAGTCTGCCGGGACGCGTTCCAGGGCGAAGCTGGGGAGCTCTGAGCCGGTAACTAAGTGATCAACAACATCAGTGACGCGCCTGACCGAAGTTAGGCGCCTGCATGAACGTGCTCCGTGATGCGCAAGGGTTTCCTACATGGCAGCCGTGCCTTTTGCGAGCTGAGCCGTCCCACAAATCTCCAAAATCGCGTTCTTTATATATGGTTACCGTACGGTGCCTTGGAGAGGCCAGGAGCCAACCCCAGGAATGGCGCCCGCGCTGCAGCTTTGGGGGCTCCCGCTGCTGGGGCTGGAGCTCAGCCTAGTGCAGCTCGTGCTTATTGCTGCCGCCCTGGCGGTGCTCACAGGTGAGCCCACACAGCTGCACCCCCTTTCCGCACACTTCCGCGGGTTTGGCTCCCTGACCCCTCTGCGTCAAGTCCTGCTCGCTGCAGGTTTAGTGACGCGGGTCAGAATTTCTGGGGACAGCCCTCCGTGCACATCGCGCACTGCTGGGCAGTGCCTGCCGCCACTGCCACCGCCGCCGCCGCTGCCGCCGCCAGCTGGCGCAAAGTTTGGCGGCAACGCAGCCGAGGGCCGAATCGCAGAGGAGGAGCAGAGCGGCAGCCACAAAGCAGCAAGCACCTTGCAGCAGCCGAGCCCAGCACGGTCACCAGCGCAGTCACCGCCCGCTGGACCCGGGGGGTATCTGCCCGAGGTGGAGCAGCTTCGAGAGCGGGAGTTCCGGCGCCTGCAGGGCCGCGTGTATGCAGGTCAGCGGGGAAGGAGGGCCTGCAGCCATTTGCATGGGGTGTGCAGGCTTAGCAGTCACGGGGGGAAGGTGCCTGCCTGCTGGTGGGGGCTTTCTGCTGCCGCCTGCTGCCGCTCGTTGTGGCAGTGCTGGTGCTGTGCGCTGGAGTGCCCAGGCAAAGCGGCTGAGCCAGGTGTCAGTCGGGGGTCACCGCCCACGGCGGCTGCACAATGTGCCTGCCCGCCCACCCCATGCCACCACTGCCCCTTTTTCCCTCCCCCTGCTCATGCCTTCAGATTATGCCGGGGCTGCCCCATACTCGGAACGCCTGCTGTCTGACGTGCTCCAAGAACTGAGGTGGGTTGGGCTCTGCTGAGATGCAGGGAGGGTGGCGGGCCCTGGGCACACCATAGACCGCAGGCAGGTGCCTCAAAGTTGCAACGGCGTTGTGTGCTTGGCAGCCAGGAGGCTGCTGCAGCGGTGCGCCGTGCAACGCCACTCGCCTCAGCCTGTTACGTTGCTGGCATGTCCAGGCCCCAAGCCGCTCCCCAAGCCCGCTCTGCTTTCGTCTGTGCCTGCTCTTGCCCCCTTCCCAGCCGCCTTCTACCATGAGCGTCAGGACGCCGGCCCCCTCACCGCCTTTCTGCCCGCCCATGCAGCTCCAGCCTGCATGGCAACCCGCACAGCGAGGCAGGGTGGGGGGAGAGCCGGTCCGCTGCCGCCGACGCCGCCCGCCTGCTCACCCTGCAAGCGTGCGGGGCGGACCCAGAGCAGTATGAGTGCATCTTCACCTCAGGGGCCACAGGTGACCCTGTTTTTGGTGAATCTTTCAATGGTGATTCTTTCAAGCTGTTTGTAGAGGATGGAGGAAGGTTAGCTATCGGAAGCACACATAATGTGTTTGGGGCGGCACTACACATGCTGCTTCACCTTGGGGGCCATGGGGGGCACCAGTCTGTTTTACTGTAACAGGAGAGGAAGTTGACCGGCAACTGACTGAACAGTGGAGGGTGGGTGGCCATGCTGGTGAGTGTCAAGCCGGCACGTGACAGCAGGGCAGCTGTGGCGGGCAGGCAGGCGGGTCCTTTCCCCCCGCCTGCTTTGCGTCCCGCCGCCAACTGCCTCCTGCCTGCCCCTGGCGGCACCCCCTGCCCTGCAGCTGCCCTGAAGCTGGTGGGTGAGTCCTTCCCCTGGGGCCCAGGCAGTACATTCCTGTACCTGCGGGACAACCACAACAGCGTGCTGGGCGTGCGACAGCTGGCGGCGCAGCACGGTGCAGCGTGCACAGCAGCCGTGGAGCTGGAGGCGGCTGTGGGGGATGCCAGCAGCAGCGGCGGTGGCAGCGACAATGAGTGGCAGTTGGCACCCTGCGGCGCGGCGTCCGCTGCCGGGCTGGAGGCTGCGGCAGCAGCGGCCGCCGCCGCTTCCGCAGCTGCTGCTTCTGCCAGCAGTGGCAGCACAGAGCCTCAGCACTTGTTTGCTTTTCCTTTAGAGAGCAACTTCTCTGGGGTGAGGTATGACCCTCGCCTGGCTACGGCAGTACAGAGCGGCAGCCTGCGGTACCGCCGGTGCGCTGCCAGCAGCGACGAGGGTGGAAGTGGGGAGAACTTGCATGGCGGCTGCAGTAGCAGCAGAGCTAGCATCGCGAGCAGCAGTGCAGCGGCGGCCACAGCAGCGCTGCCAGCAGGCCGCTGGCGGGTGCTGCTTGACTGTGCCAAGGTGTGTGCCAGCTCACCACCCAACTTGGCTGACCACCCAGCCGATTTTGCCGTGCTCTCTTACTACAAAATGTTTGGCTACCCGACAGGCAAGCGGGCGGGGTGGTGGATTCAGGTGGCAGGAGGCAGCCGGGGGTTTCAGGCGGAGCCCGGGGGCCGTGGAGGGTGGGCAGTAGGCAGATACGTTGAGTGCGTAGTCGGCATCAACTCCCATCAACTCGAACTTGAAACTTGATACTTGCAACCGTTGACGTCCCGCAGGGTTGGGCGCACTGCTTGTGAGGAAAGAGGCGCTGGGGTGCCTGCGGAAGCGGTACTTTGGAGGCGGTACCGTGGCGGTCTCCCTCGCCGACGAACCCTTCCACAGGTCAGATGAAAATGGGGGGTGGTTGGGTGAATGAGCAGACGAGTGGGTGGGGAGTGAGGGTGAGGGCTGCCTGCACCACACGGTGCGATCCATCGCACGCGATTGGTGCAGGCAGGAGGGGGCGGCAGGCACCAAGGCAGCAGGCACAGCATCGAGGCGCCGGCGATTTGCTGCATGTGTGCCGCTGCTTGCGGCCGCCCTGTGCCGCTCCCGCGGTACAAGTCTGCGTCTGAAGAAAGCGCCCCGCTGGCTTGCTTGCCACTCCCCTCCTGCCCCTGCCCCTCTGCAGCCTGCGGCCCGGCCCTGCAGGCTGGGAGGACGGCACCTCGTCTTTCCTGGACTTTCCAGCTGTGGCCGCAGGCCTGCGCTTCATCCAGCGCCTAGGCGGCTTCCCAGCCGTGGCAGGTGATGCACGGCGCAAGGCCTGCTTTGGGGCGCTCTGCCGCCTCGCCGCCGCACTGCCTGAGCCACCCCCTCGCAGACGCCTGTCTCTATGCCCCCTAACACTGTACTGTATCGGCTCGCTTCCTCAGTCCCTGGCGGGGCCGAACAGACCTAGAGCCGCCTGTTAACAGGGCCCCGGTGCCTGGTGGCAGCTGTGCACTGGTCCCAGCTCAGCAGCCTGAAAAGAACAGATTATTAGTCTGATGGATTGGGAATCAAACAGCTGCCATGTGTGCTTCCCCCTCTATGCACCGGTGCCATTCGCAGGGCACTCGGCCGCTGTGGCCGCCAGCCTGGCATGCCAGCTGAGCACGCTGCGCCACTGGAACGGCGCCCCCGTGTGCGTGCTGTACGGCGCGCATCGGACCCAGCAGCAGACCGCAGGGACCAAGCATGCACAGCATGCACAGCAGCAGCCGCAGCAGGGACAGCAGCAGCAGCAGCAGCAGCAGCAGGGACGGCCGCAGCCACGTGGGCATGAGCAGCGGCAGCTGCCGCCTGGGGTGTGCGGGCAGGGCCCGGTTGTGGCGTTCAACCTGCTGCGGGCCGACGGCTCCTTTGTTGGGTACAGGTGCGTGAATGTGGCTGCGCCAGCTGCTTCTAGGGCGGGGCTTCCCATGCCTTCCGGTGCATGGGCTTGCTGCGCCTTGCCACTGCCTTCAAGTGTTCCCTGCACTGGGCTTGTGGGTTGCCCACTTTCTTGTGCCTCTTGCAGTGCCTGCGCTTGCATACCTGAGGCTGCCCGCCCCACACCCACTCCCTGCGCATGCCCACCCTCCCACCTCTTCTGCCTCCCTTCCTAATGATAATGTTGCAGGGAGGTGGAAAAGCTGGCCAGCCTGGCCGGCATCCAGCTGCGCACCGGCTGCATGTGCAACCCGGGTGCCTGCGCTGCGGCGCTGGGCCTCACCGCTGCAGGTGACTGGGAGGGTAGGGCAGGCGGGGGGGGGGGCGTGCGTGCCTGTGCCAGCCGTAGCCCACCTGGCATGGCAGCTGGGAGGCGTCCCGCATGCCTGCCGGCAGCACAGCCCCTGCCCCTTTCACATCCCATAACTGAGCACATGCGGGCCAAAATGGAGGTGCGGGTCCCATGTTGTGCGCCACGTGTGCCAGGCCACCAAATAGGCATGACTCCCTAACGTCCGCCGCCTGGCCTGCCTCTTCATACCTCCCTCACTCACCTGCTTCCTTTCAGACATGCGGGCCAACTTTGAGGCGGGCCACGTGTGCTGGGACGATCATGACGTGCTCAGCGGGCGGCCCACCGGGGCGGTGCGCGCCTCCTTTGGTTACGCCTCAACCCTGGGAGATGCAGCCGCCGTTGCTGCGCTGGTGCAGCGGTTCTTTGTCGAGGCGGCGCCTGGGGCAGAGGCAGCTTCCTCGGCAGGCCCAGCGGCAGCAGTTGCGGAGGCGGTACCAATGGAAGGCTCAGCGACAGCGGCAGCGGCGGCAGGGCTGGCGACAGGTCGCGGCACGGCAGTGGGAGCAGGCGTGCACTCAGCTGCTGCCAAGGCGGCAGCACAGGCGGCAGCAGACGTGGCGCCCGCTGCAGCATCAGCGTCAGCTGCACAGGTGGCAGCCGCGGCAGGGCAGCCATTTGGCCCTGCCCTGCAGCCCGCACTCACAGCAGCAGTCGCAGCAGCAGCGCCCGGCAGTAGCTGCGGCACCCTGCAGAGCCTTTGGCTGTATCCCATCAAGTCCTGCCGCGGCTTCTCTCCTGCCACCTGGCCCCTGGGTGAGTCACGCTGCCCAGTAGTGGTGCAGCGGGCACAAGGCTGGCTGGGCGGGCATGGGCATGAGCATGGGATGGTTTGCTTCCTTTCTGAGAGCAGGGAGGCGGGGCAGGAGGGCGGGCAAATTGGCTGAGAATCAGGGCACGCGGAGGCAAGCGTTCCAGCATGAGCGGCCTGGTTTGCTTATAACGCCACGGGTTTTGACCCGCACAACCGCTCCCTGCAGGCCCCACCGGCCTGTCGTACGACCGCTGCTGGGCGCTGGTGGACAGCGGCGGCGCCACGCTGCGCCTGAAGAAGCACCCAGCCCTGGCCGGCATCTCTACTGCCGTCGACCTCCCCCGCCGCCTGCTGCTGGTCTCGGCCCCGGGGGAGGCACAAGTGCTGGAGGTGCCGCTTCCTGTCGGGCACCTGCCAGGCCGCGGCCTGCCGGGAAGCAGCAGCAGCAACGACGACGTCAGCGCTGCCGTTGTCAGCAGCAGCAGCAGCAGCAGCAGCAGCAGCAGCAGCAGCAGCAGCATGAGTTGTGATGCAGGCAGCAGAGCAGGAGGCGGCGGGTCTTTCCGAGTGACTGTCTGCACACGTGCCGCCTGCGTCCAGCGTGCCGCCAGCTCAGCAGGGAGCCAAGCTGAGGTGGCGGCATGGTTCACCCGCGTGCTGGGCCTGCCGTGCCGGCTGGTGCAGCAGGCACAGCAGGCACCGCGCCAGCTGCAGCCGCAGTCGGACAACAGCAGTGGGCAGGCCGGCGACCGGGGCAGCCGCCGGGAGCAGCCTGACAGCAGCACTAGCAGCGGCAGCCACCAGCTGCCTGGCAGCAGCAGCAGCAGCCGTGGCAGCCAGCACCAGCAAGATGGCCGCAGCGGCGGCAGCAGCAGCGGCAGCAGCGGGCAGCCTGACAGCAGCGGCAGCTTCGCCAACGAGGGGCAGCTGCTGGTGGTGGGGGCTGCCAGCCTGGCAGACCTCTCTGCCAGGTCAGCCAGCACCGAGCCTCTTCCGGTCTTTGCCCAGCGCTTCAGGTGAGTTATAAGATGCTGTCTGCTCAAGTCTTCCATATTCGTCACGTGCTGGGGATGATGTCCGGGCTTCAGAAGCAATGTGCCTTGCGGCAAGGCGCGTGCTGCTGACCGGGTCAGCTGTGTGCAGCCCCACCTGTGCATAGCACACACCCGTGTGGCAGTCCAGGCCGGGCTGCCCAGGCTCTCGTGCAGACTCCCACGGCGCACCGGGCGCTGGGGCTGACCCCTGTTGAACTTGGGCCCCCGCTGTGCGCCCCCTTGAGACGGATGTGTGTGCGCCCCCCTTGAGATTGGTTTGCGCTGTGCACCCCCCTTGGGTCGCCTCGTTCTCACAGGCGTGCCTGCCTTCCCTCCCTCTGGCTGCTGCTGCTGCTGCTGCTGCCTGGATGCAGGCCCAACTTAGTGATTTCAGGCACAGGGCCGTACGCGGAAGACAGCTGGCGGGTTCTGCGCATCGGCGGCGGCGCCGCCCCGAGGGTGGCAGGAGCAGCAGGAGCTGGGCTGTCCAGCAGGCCCGTGCATGAGGCCAGCTCAGCAGCTGATGTGGCGGCGGATGTAGCGGCTGATGTGGCGGTTGGAGCTGAGCTGGAGGCTGCGGGCCCCTGCACCCGTTGCGACATGATCTGTGCCGACCCGCTGACCGGCAGGTGGGCGCACCGGGAGGGTGGGAGGAAGATCACTGATTGATGGGGGTGCTGGGGCTGTCGGGTGGATGACACGGTGTGTGGCTAAGCAGGTGCGGGTGCTGGGGGAGGGGATGGTGGAATAGAGCGCCGACCGAAGGCGCCCACTGAACTTCCACCACTGCCATTGGCTCGCATCCGTCCCTGCTTCCCTCCCCGCATGCACACAAAGCTTTCCTCGGCATGCCCCTATCTGCCGGTTGCCCCTCACCCCAGCCGACCTACCCACCCCCGCTGTCTGTCTGCCTCTGCAGGCGCTCCGGCCCGCAGCCGCTGCTCACGCTGGCTGGCTACCGGCGCAGCCGGGGGCGCATCACTTTTGGGCTGCTCATGAACCGGCAGCAGCAGGAGGGGTCACAGCAGGAGCAGGAGGAGCAGCAGCAGCATGATGCACAAGAGCTACGGCAGCGACAGCAGCAGCATGGTGAGCAGGAGCAGCATGATGCACAAGGGCGGCAGCAGCAGCAGCAGGAGCGGCCAGCAGAGCACAGCGTGCGGGACATGCGGGCCGGCGCGCTGGCCCGTGATCTGGCTCCGGTTGTGTGGCTGCAGGCCGGCATGCCCGTGACCCTTCTGAGCTAGCTGGCACAGGCGGCCTCTGTGAACTGCCTGCCTTGATTGCACTATGGTTGTGTGTGACATGCGCCCTGAGAGGCACGACTGTACAGTTGGAAACAGTTGGTTGAGTGTCGACTCGAGTACTGGCCAGGCGCACAGTTGGGAAACAGTTTGGGTGAATGCTTACTGGACCAGTGGCAAGGGGTGCAGTGGGAAACAGTTGCAAGCAGTTTTAAAGGCTGGTTACAACAGGTGCAAAGGCGAGACTGTGCAGTGCAAGGGCCGATGGCATGGGCGAAAAAAGGCCCCGGGAGTGGCATGTTGCAAAGGGCAGATGCGCTCGGGTCGTGCGATGGGTGGCCATGGGCAAGGGGATGGGTTGAAACAGGTGCAGGCCAAGTGAGGAAGTACGGCGTCCAAGGTTGAGACTAAATCAACACGGTGCTAGCAGACGAATGTTTGTGGCTCTGGGAATGAAGACTTGTGGGCGGTTGTGGCTTGGGAAAAAAGACATGTGGGCCCGGGGCTGCAAGGGTGACGCAGCATGTGCTGCTGAGGTGGTGGCACGGCCACCTGCCCCTTGCCCGCATCAAGGGCGCGGGGGCCAGCTGGCAGCATAGGCTACAACGAAAGCTGCCGCAGGGAGGGCAACACCAGCCAGCCACAAGCCTCGCGCCAGCAGCCCCCCTGCTGCACGCTCCGGCTCCTGCTGCTCGCCAGCGCCGCGCCCCTCCACCCCCCCAGCACGCCTCTGTGCCGCCGGCTCGCGCCGCTGCGCACGCTGCACCAGCGCTGCCGCAGCCGCTGCCACATGGGGGGACACAGGCGGTGCAGCAGAGACTGCCGGTGAGGCGGCTCTGCTGCCGCCGCCGGGCGTGCGAGCTCCCAACGAAGTGGAAGCCTCAGGGCTGGCGATGCCGCTGGGCAGCTGGGGTGGCGTAGCAGCACCGGCTGCCGCTGCCTCTGCCGCCTGGGGCCCCTGCTGCCGAGACAGGAAGGCCTGCCGCTGCTGGCTCTCACCCCAAAACAGGCTGGCGCACACGGCCGCCAGCCCCAGCAGCAGCACAGCGGGCTGGTACACGGTGCACAGCCGCTGGGCTGCTGGGCTGGGGGCAGCCAGCACAATGGGGCGGGAGCTCCTGACCGCTGCAGCAGGCACCAGCACCGGCAGCACCAGCTGCATGGCGCTGTGCAGCGCCACGGCCCCGTGCTGCACGTTTGAGTTCAAGCACACTGTGGGGGTGCGCCAGGTCAGCATGGCGGCAACTGTCGCCAGCTGGGGCAGCTGCCAGCTGCAGGGGGGACAAGTTAACAGGTGGCACAGGAGGGAGAGGGATGGGGCGGGTCAAAAATCACGTGAAGCTGTGCAGGGAGAGGTGCTGCGGGCGCCGCGGCGGCGGGTGCTGCTGCCCTGACCCCAGGGCACGGGGGAAGGGGGAGCAACGGCATGAGCTCGCCCCAAGGGTCATTGCTGCGACAGCACTTGTATGGCCATCCGTGTAACCTGTCGCCGGTAGACACTGGTAGCTCACCTCAGGGGCAGGGGGGTGAATTTGGAGTAAAACACGAGCCAGATCACTCCGTTTGCAAGCATTGAGAGCAGGAGGGCACGCGTGTGTCTGGCGCCGGGGCTGCCGGCCGAGGAATAAGGGTAGAGCGCATCATGGGTCGCAATGCCGATGGCCGCTTGCGCCAAGTTGACGCCCACCACGGCGCAGTAGAGGAGGCTGCAGGGCATGGCATGGCAGTGTGAGCAGGGGAGGGGGATGGGACCGGTGGGTCAAGGCGTGGTGCCAGCAAAACGGTCCCGCTGCCTCCGCAGCCCTGTCACTCGTGAGTTCCACTTTCTTGTACTGTCCCCCCACTCTTCCCTGCTCCCTCGGCGCGTGCGCGTCGCCCCAGTCTCTGTCCCACGCATCCCACGAGGCTGCCGGGCTGCACGGTAGCACCACAGCAGCTCACCGCAGCGGCAGGCGATGGCCCGGCAGCGAGCACAGTAGGAGCAGGAGGGCGCTGGTGGCGGCACCGCCAACTAGGGCCGCTGCCGCTGGCGCGCCGGCTTTCCGAGCGGCGATGAGCCAAGCGACCACCCGCATGGCCTCCATGAACTGATGCAGCCGTCCTCGCCGCTCCCTGAGCTCGGTTCGAAAGCGCTGCTCTGCGAGGTCGTCTTGAAACCGAAGAGGCATCGTGCCGGTGCTTTATGTCGGTGGCCTACAGCGCTGTGGAATCCAGGCGCCTTCCCCTACACAAAATCCTGACCACAAACTCGACTCCTGCTGAGCTTGCTGAGCCTGTGGTCACCCTTTTGCGGACACACGCCTCGCTCCTACTCTTGATTCCTGCGAAGCCGAAATTCATGCTTGCCCCTTTCCACATCACCCCCCCCCCCCGGTAACATGCGGCAAGCTTTGGATGACGCTTTTGTTTGTTTCCTTTGCACCTTTGCACTTTTTTGGGGTGCGGCCTGGGTGCGGCAAGCTGTCTAGGGAAGATGGGGACAGCGGGGACAGGGGGCGGGCAGGCGGTGAAGATGGAGAGGATGGGCACAGCGGGCTGTAGCGGCGGCGGGGAAGGCTGGGAGGATGCGGATGGCAGCTCCAGGCAGCGGGGAGAACAGGGAACATGAATTTTATCCAGCAATTCCTGGGGAAGAAGGCGGGGAGTTAGAAGGCTATTCGTGCCCTTGGTTTCCCGTGGGGAATGAGGCCACCCTCTTGCCTATCTCTCTGGCACGCACCGCACTCGGGTGCACTATAAGTGCACTGCTGGTCTGTGAAACGGAGGTGCAGCTTGTCACACGAGGCACGGGTTGTAACACACTCCGTTAGACGGACTGATCAAATTCCGTTAAAAGGAATGTGGGTGACGCATGTTGCGCGCCTGGGGACGGCGGGGCAAGGGGGGCGGGTGCGCCCGGTGGGAGTGCCCGCCCTGATGAAGCCCTGGTGTCAGGGGCCCACACACAAGCAAGGGAGAGGCGGATGATTGGTGCAGCACCGCCAGCTGACAACACTGTGTGGTGAGTGTCTGTGAAGCGGCGCGATGTGCACGCTTGGCGCCGCATCGCCGGCTCAGGACAAGGTGTGGCGGGTGTCAGTGGGTGTCTGGGGGATGTGCGTGATGAGCACGTGGTGGGGCCGGGCCTCGCCAAGAGTGGAGGTGCAGTGGTCCCGCATGGCGCAACGCCCACTGGCGGCGGGGGCGCTTGCGGTGCTTGCAAGGGTTGGTGCGAGGCGTGAACAGGCTCTGTAGGGGTGCTGGCTCACAAGGCACGTGCAGGCAGTGCAAGAACATAGGGGGAAGAAGACAGGTGTAGGACAGGAGCGTGAGAGGAAGGGTCCCGACTTGGGTGTGCCGCTGACGAGTGGAGCGTCAGGGACTCGGGGGGTGAAGGTTGAGGCATGGCGGCAGCTTTTGCAGCAAGCAGCCTTGTCAAGGCAATCTGGGAGAGGGCAGTCTTGGTCGGTGCGTGTTGGGGTGAGCGTGGGAACAGGGACTAGGTAAGCTCGGGTTGAGGGTGCGATGAAGGGGCAGGCTGGGTTTGGGTGATGGATGAAGAAGGAGTGGTGCGTGAAGGGGAGAGCGGGCCGAAGAGCCAGCAGCAGCTGGGCAGTGCATGCATCCACTTTGTGTGACCAAGACCGCAGGTGGGACTTGGGCCGGGCCGCAGGGCAAGGGAGTGCGCAACCGAAGATCTAACAGAGGGGGGGCTGGAAAGGAGGACGGCAGTAACGGTGGTGCATGGGGAGGGAGGGGAGCGCGCAGCGGGGTGCACGCATGCAGGAGCAGACGTGAAAAGGGAATGACAGAGCGAGTGACGTTGCGGAGGACCCTTCGTCACTCATAAGAAAGGTGCCGCCAAGAAGAAAGAATGCTGTGCCCAGGGTATGAATGAAACGAAAGATAGGAGGCAGGGAGGCGCGTGCTCTGTGCATACATAGGGGGTGGTGCGTGCTAGTCAGGTGACGGTGCGGGGCCGGCTCCCCGCCAGGAATGCCTTGCGCTGCCGCTGCTCTGCGACATACAGGTGCCACGCCAGCGCGGCGCAGCCCAGCAGCACCGACGGCGCCTGGTAGGCGGCGCACAGTGCGGCGCCGTCGGCGTCCGCGTCGGGGGCGGGGGCCAGCAGGGCGGCAAACCCGTGGCGCGGCATGAGGTCGATGAAGGCGGGGGCCATCAGGGGCAGCAGGCAGCGCAGCAGGGTGTGCAGGGTGCGGAAGCCGTGCTGCAGCAGGGAGCTGCTGCAGAAGCTGGGGGTGTGCGCCAGCAGGGCGGTGGCGGTGGCCACCACAGCGGGCAGCTGCCACCTGCGGGGGCGGGGGAGGCAGGGGAGGGGGAAGCACGTGGTAGGTTTAGCGTGTGCACTGCTGTTTGCCAGCTGCGTGGGCCGCCATAAGCAGAGGGGGGGCAGCGTTGGTGTGGGGTGCAGAAAGTATCAGAGGTTGGAACCTGTCTGATACTGACTGATGATGGGGGCATTACAGGCAGGCAAGGACAGCCTGCGGGAATAGAACCACCAATGTGTGTGTGTGTGTGGGGGGGGGGGGGG
>JAPTJF010000756.1:0-12504 GCA_029339195.1 Micractinium sp. NFX-FRZ
CAATATCCCATTTGAAGCTGTTCTGACGCAGCGGCGCGGCATTTCACGGAGGTGGCCTGGCGGCTGGGAAGGTATACCCAGCTGGCGGGCCTGCATGCAGTGAGTTATGCGACTCGCCTGACCGTTCGCTCGCAGCGTTTTGCTGCACTGAGCGAACTGGGGGCAGGATACTTCGGCGGCCGGGACGATCTGCATCCAGGAACTGCCGCCGTGCTGTGCGGCGGAAAGTGGGGCCAAGAGGGCAAGCTCCCGCCCACTCGGCACCCGTCGCTCGCTGCGCTCCCGGCAACACTTCCAGCGTGTTATACCAGTCCGTGAAGGGCGCTAAGCGTCTTCGACGCGTGCCGGCCACCCGTTCCCGTTCATTGCCGGTGACACCGCCAACCAGCAAGTTGGCACTGGACTCCGACTGCCCCTCCTCCAAGCAGCTGTGAAGAGTTCACTCTGCGTAGGAAGGCGGAGCGACGACCTTGTTCACGGCGCACCGCGGCGACCTGGTTTTTGGGCGCGTCCCTGCGGGAGCAGGGCCGGCTGAAGGATGCGGCGTCCTGCCCAGATCTGTCAGGTGGGGACGGCGGAGGTTGCGGGGCCCCCAGAGTTGAGTTGGTGTACCGGAGCGCCCCCGGCGCACGGTGGCCTGCGGTGGCCGCCGCCGCCGCTGGACCTGGACTTGCGCCGCTGGCCTCGCACCGTCTGGCAGGCACCAGCTGCCTGCGCCGCACCGGGGGGCAGAATACTCCAACCTGGAAGCCTTCATGGATGTGTGTAGCACACGGGTCAGCAGCACGCAGGGCTGCGCTCTAGGAAGGGCTCAGGCCAGGGTCCTCCTAAGCATATGTACACGTGCCCCCTGCCGGTTGATTCCGCCCTGCAGGTCCCAGGCTGCAATGCCGACCTGACCAACCTGCGCAGCTACTTTGTGCGCCAGCACATATGCGGTGAGTGCAGGCACCGTTTGTAGCGACACTTGTTGGGGCAGCGCGTAAGGCAGCCGTCAAGGCGCACTGCTGCCGTGCCCAACGCGCTCTCCTCGCTTGCAACACCACCTGCACCGCCTGCCTCACCCGCCTCCCGCCTGCCCCTCCACCCACAGAGGAGCATGCACGTGCTGATGCGGTGCCCGACGGGCGGGGCGGCTTCCTGCGATTCTGCCAGCAGTGCACCAAGCTGGAGCCTGTGGCAGCTTTCGAGGGGCTCAAGCGCTCGTGCGAGGCGAGCCTGCAGAAGCGCCACCTGCGCCGCAGCGGCGGCGCAGCTGCCGCGCAGCGTGCCAAGAGCAGCAACAGCGGTGGCATGGCGCTGAACGCGGCCGCTTTCAACGCAGGCGCAATGTCCAACGCCGGCATGCTGGGCCTGCCGCACATGCTGCTGCCCAGCGCCCAGGCCAACCATGCAGCCTCCGCCGCAGCCATGGCAGCAATGCTGGCGGGCACCACCGGCGACCGCGGCAGCCCCTGCAGCACAGGTTCACTGCAGCAGCCAGCCGCCACGACGCGCAGCACCAGCGGCCTGCGCGGCGGCGGCGCTGCCGGGGCGGCCAACCCTCTGGCCGCGCTGCTGGAGGCGGCGCTCCCCGGAGGAGGAGGCACAGATCTGGGTGCTGGGGGGCCCATCCCCATTGCGGACCTGCCGCCCCTGGCATCCAACACCAAGGATGGCAGCACGATCCTGCAGCACCTGGCGGGCCACTCCGCCGGCCTCCCGCACATGCCGCGGCCGCAGGCGCAGGCGGCAGGGCAGGGGATGCACCACGCTCTGCACCAGGGTGAGCCGCCTGCCCGCCTGCCGGCTGGCCGTTGTGCCTGGCTTGCCTGCAGTGCCGGTCGGAGATCCGCATGCCGTGTGCAGCATGTGCCCTGCTGCAGTGCCGCCCCTCCTGCCCCCGCCAGTGCCGACCAGGCATGCCTGCCACCCCTGCTGCTCCTGAATGCCCTGCTGCTCCTGAACGACTTGCTGCAGGCGGCGTCTCCTGGCCGCTGCCCAACGCTGCGCCCTGGGCGCCGCAGCAGCAGAGCTTCTCCCAGCTGCAGGCCGCCCTGTCGGCGGCAGCCACCGACACCCGCCTACCGCCCCTCCCTTCGGGCCCCTCCTCAAAGCTCACCGTGGATCAACGGCGCCCGGATGCGCAGCCCACCGTTGGCAGCGGGGCCGCGGGCATGCACGAGGGGCAGGCGCCGCAGGTGGATGTGCAGCAGATGGTGGGTGCCCTCCACCTGCTGCAGCAGCTGCAGGAAGTGATTGGGTCGCTGCTGGTGGCGCAGGTGCAGCAGCAGCAGGCGGCGCCGGCGCCGCCGCCTGCGGCGCCGGCCTACGGCCTGCACCAGAGCCAGCAGCAGCAGCAGCTGCTGTCGCTGCTGGGCGGCCTGGCGGGCAGCAGCCGACAGGCGGCGGCCCCCCCGCCGCCCCCGCCGCCGCCGCAGCAGCAGCAGCAGGAGGACGGGCAGCACTCGCAGGCAATGCTGCAGCTGCTGAGCCAGCTTGCGCAGCAGCACAGCCGGCAGCAGCAGGACCAGCAGCAGCAGCAGCAGCTGCTGCAGCACCACCAGCTGCAGCTCCCACCACCGGTTGTCAAGCCTGTGCCGCGCTCGGCAGCCGGCTCCCCAGCCCCAGGCGAGCTGCCGCCCGGCCTGGAGGCGCAGCTGCTGCAGGCGGCTGCGGGCGGCACTGGCGGCGAGCAGGGGGAGCAGCTGCACGCCCTGCTGCGCCGCTGGGCACGGGGGCTGAACTCGAGCGAGCTGGCCTGAGGGGGGAGCACCGACCGCTTGAGCGCGCGAGCAGCCTAGCGGTCAGTCACCCCGTCAGCGGCTGGCGCCAATAAGCGTGCCAGCATTGCACGCACTTTCAGCATTGTCAAGAAGACCCAAGCCATGCAGCACATGCGCCGCCTGGGAGTGTGCACAGCAGCGACAGCTGGCGCCTCAAACTCGAAGAGAGCACAGAGCACCATTCCCTCCCATCCACCGTCACCCGAAACAGCACGCCCGTTTATCTCACACCATCACCATCACAAAACCCACCTGACCTATTTTCCCAGACCACCCTGCGTGTGCACGAGCCCTGTGCCCATCTCCATGCGATTGCCTGTTTCCGTCTGATTCGCTGTCCTTGTGTGCACCAACATACAATAAGCAACACGCGTTATCAATTTTTTCATGTTTCACTTTAGTTTCCACTGCATGGCAGTGGTTTTGTAAAGACATACAGAGAGGTTTGATGTCGGCTAAGCGGACCAGGGGCTGGGGCACCATGGGGTGGGCGGCTTGGCGAGGCACCGACTGCATGGCCGTGGGATGTGACATCGGGAGTCTGCCAGCTCCTTCCATTGCCGGCGCATGTAGTCAGCTGGCATACGCATGAACACGGTGCATATCTCCCATTGAGGCAGGGCCTTGGGCGCAACTTGTTCCGCAGCGTGCTGTGGCCACCAAAACAGCACAGCACGCCTCGACTGGACTGCACCGCCCGCAGGCCTGCACGGCACCTTGATTGTCCTGCTTGTTGACTTCCCTGCGGCACTGATACGCGACACAGCGCAGGTTTGCAAGGGAGCTTATCCTCGCTGCCGACGGACGGGTGCAGGGTGTCGCTGCGCACGCCGGGTGCTCTCGCTGCATCATCCAAGCGCTACATTTTGCATTTGTGCCGCAGATCGCAAGATGCAGGCCACCAGCGTGCGGTCCTTCTCTCAGAGCGTGGCGGCGGCGCCCCAGGCCCGCCGCCCGTTCACGGCGGCGGGTGCCGCCCCCGCTCGGCGCATGGTCGTGAGCGCTGGTCTGGCTGCAGAGGTGAGTATGTTCGCTGCATATCCATCTCATTAGCCAGGCGACAAATCAAGCCCATCACCATTGGGCTCCAGCCACAGAATGCAAACGGCCGACGCTCTGTGGTGCCTCATTTTGCGCCCTTGCCAGTCCCGCTGCCAGGCCCCCCATGGGAACCGCCCGCCCTCCGCCTGCGCAATCCCTGCCACACCTTCCCGTCCACATCACCTCCCCCCATGGCCCTGCGACTTTTCAGAAGGAGAACCCTTTTGCTGAGGAGCTCAAGGCGACGGCCAAGTACATTTCCCAGCGCGGGCGCGGCATCCTGGCCAGCGACGAATCCAACGCCACCACCGGTGGGTGCACTGTGGTTCCAACAGGCAGAGCTGTTTGGTTGGCCGTTTAGATCTGCAAGTATGTTGGCGCCCTGGCCAGAAAAGTGTGCGCGGCAACCGACAACAGTTTGTGTGCGCAGGCAGCGCGGGTTGCATCGCACGCAGCACAAGGCAGGAGCAGGCAGACACGCCTGGTGTAGCCGTTGTGCCGGCAGGCGGGCGGGCAGACATGCGTGCAGGTGGATGCGATGCCTGTCACCACCCCGTAGCATCCCGCTTGCCCGCCCCGCCTGCACCCATGCATGCTCGCCCTTGCTCTTGCCCACCCAATTGTGCCCCACGCCACCCCGCCTGTGCAGGCAAGCGGCTGGAGAGCGTGGGTGTGGACAACACAGAGGAGAACCGGCGCGACTGGCGCCAGCTGCTGTACACCGCCCCCGGCCTGGGGCAGTACATCTCTGGTGCGCGGGCGGTACATGCAGCGCAGGGCCACGTCATGGGCCGCCCCGCCTGGAGGGGCCAGGCCTGGGAGAGGCAGGCTTTGCGCAGCGCTGCTGTGCCCGCACAGTGCCGTGCTGTCTGTTTACCACCGCTCTGCCCGTGTGGCATCGTCTGCCACCCCCCAGGCTTTACCGGCCTCCCCTTTGCCCGGCCCACCCACCCTCTGCCTCCTCCATTAACGTCTTCTCCTCCTCCTCTCTCCCCTCCCCCAGGCGCCATCATGTTCGAGGAGACACTGTACCAGAAGGCACGCGATGGTGAGGGGGCAGCAGCCGGGCTGTGCGCCTGCTGGGTCTACGTCTCCCCCCCGCCCGCCCGCCCGTGTATGCGCCTGCCTGCCTGCCTGCCCGCCGTGCACTGGCAAGCACGCGACTAATCTTTCGTCACCCTACAATCATTCTTGCCTGTCCCCGCAGGCACCCAGTTTGTGGTCATGCTGAGGGCGCATCCTGAATTTGAACACATGTTCTGCTTACCCCCGCAGGCACCCAGTTTGTTGACATTCTGAAGGCGCAGGGCATCCTGCCCGGCATCAAGGTGGACACAGGCCTGCAGGTGAGGCGCTGGGGGGCCGTGGGGGAGATGTGCGGGCAGGCTGGGGGCAGGCTGGCAGGCGGGCGGGTGCACTCAGGCAGGCAGGTGGTGTGCTGGGGTGAGCCTGGGGTGGCAGGTGGGCGGGAGGTGCACGGGCAGGCGGGGTTCAGTCTGATAGGCAGGCAGGCGAGGCGCTGGGCCCAGATGGTGGGGGAGGAGGGCGGTATGGCGGGCAGGCGGGGGCCAGGCTCTTGCCCACCACCCGCCCCCGCACCCTGCACTGCTCGACCTGCCACCTCTTGACGCGCTGCCCAGTACCGCTTGAAGAGCCCCGACGAGCTGTCATCACGCGTGCATCCGTGCCAATGCTGCTCCCATGCCTCCCCCTCTCCCTCCCACCCGCAGGTGCTGCCCGGCACCGACGGCGAGACCGCCACCCAGGGCCTGGACAACCTGGGGGCCCGCTGCGAGGCGTACTACAAGCAGGGCGCGCGCTTCGCCAAGTGAGGGGCGGTTTGGGGGTGGCAGGGTGGGGCCAGCTGGCGGGGCGGCGGCGGGTGGAGAGCGCACGCCCCTCCAAGCCGATGCATCCACCTGGATTGAAGCACCAACCACTTTTCAGTGACTGGATGACAGCCGGCAGCGGTGTGTGTTCAGCACAGCGAGCAGGCCAAAAGGAACAAACTCAACGGTGGTGTGCTGCGCGGCCCCTCCGTGTACTCAGCGGCACCCACACCAACCCGCGTGCCCGCCCGCCTCCCCCGCTGCCTGCCCCCGCTGCCAGGTGGCGCGCGGTGCTGAAGATCAGCGAGGGCCAGGGCCCATCCATGCAGGCCATTGTTGAGAACTCGCACGGCCTGGCCCGGTAAGGAAACACGCTGCCACCACTGCGGGGGGATGGCTCTGTCATGTGGAGACGGGTGGGGCTGGCACAAGTGTGGCGCAACTGAGGGGCCGGCGGTAGTGACGCCGCCTGGTTGCCCGCCACCCTTGGCTGCCTTGGCTGCTTGCTCCCACCCTTGGCCGCCCATCCCCCGTGCCTCCCCCTGCAGGTACGCCCAGATTGCGCAGCAGAACGGGCTGGTGCCCATTGTGGAGCCAGAGGTGGGTCGGGGGCTTGGCTTGGCTTGGCTTGGCTTGGCCTGTCTGGGACGACTGTGTTGGGCGGTGTGGGTATGTGTGGAGGCAGGGGTAAGGTTCAGGCCCCGCTTGGGTGTCCAGGTGACGGCAGGCACTGAAGCGCTGGGCTTGGCAGTGCGCAGTGCTTGGGGCTGCCTGTGGGTGCTGCGCTTGGTGGCTGTACCCGAGCACAGCAAACACCCGTAGCAGGTGCTAGGAGAGGAGGTGGGTGCAGAGCATGCAGTGCCCCCGGGGGGAGGCGGGCTCCGGCAGGCTGCAACCTGCTGCTGGGGCGGCGCACGCCATGCCATGCCCTGCGATGCGCTGCGCTGTGCTTTGCGGCGCTGTGCTGTGCCGTGCCCAACAGTCCGCCTCCCCGCCCCCTCTGCCTGGTGTGCAGGTGACCCTGGGCCCTGGTGCCTACACCATTGAGGAGACTGCCTACTGGAGCGAGCGTGTGTACAGGTGGGCGGGGCACAGGCACAGGTGGTACACGTGTTGGCGGGGCACAGGCACAGGTGGTGCACGTGTTGGCGGCCATAGCTGGTTCATATCACGTCCAGTTGAATGGGATGCAACCAAAGCTGCCGTCCATGAGATTACCGTTCTCGTAAGGCCACATTGCCACGCATGCCTTACACCCCCGCTCCCTGCCTTCACCCTGCGTGCAGCCACGTGATGCGCACGCTGAACGAGTATGATGTCATGCTGGAGGGCATCCTGCTCAAGCCCAACATGTGCCTGCCCGGTGAGTGCGGGCCCGAAGGCATTCCGTTTGTGAATCTGTGTGACGGCGAAGCGGGAGTGGGGTGCAGGCGGTGCGGATGGCATGCGCCACACTGCCTAGGCACCTCCACAGCCTGGCGCTCCCAGTGTCCTGCCCTTCAGCACCCCCAAACTCAATCGCCCGCCCGCCTGCCTGCCGCCCCCTCCCCTTGCTGCTGCGCAGGCCTGGACGCCCCCCCCGCCTCACCGCAGGAGGTGGCCAAGTACACCGCCCGCACCATGATGCGCACCATCCCCGCCGCCGTCCCCGGCATCCACTTCCTCTCAGGCAAGCGCCACGCTGGCACCTTGTTGGCACTGCTTCATGTCGCTCCATGTGGGGTGCCTGTGCGGCTGGTGGCTGGCTGGGAGGGGGCTGCTACAGAATGGCAGCGCGTCCCGCAGCCCCCCCTCTACCCTTCTCCCCATGTGCACCTCACTGCCTGCACTGCTCGTCGTGTTCTTACGCCCACCTGAACCAAAACCGCAATGCCAACCCCAACCCCAAACCCTAAACCCGTGCAGGCGGCATGAGCGAGGAGGAGTCCACCCTGAACCTTCAGGCGCTGCAGGAGGCCTGCCCCAACGCGCCATACTCCCTCACCTTCAGCTACGGCCGCGCACTGCAGGTCGGTGCAGGGTGGGTGGTGGGTGTTTCGTGACGTGCGGTGTGCGGGCACGTGGCGGCGGCAAGAGGGCAGCGTTGGCGGAGGGGCGCCAGGTGCAGTGTGCGCAGTGCATGCAACCTTCGGGGTGCGGCATGGGTGTGGGCACGATAGGCAGGAGTGGGTCATGAATTGCAGAGCCAGCTGCCCTGGCACTATGGCGGACAGGGAGAATCCAGCCAGCCTGCCCCGCCTGCCCCCCCTTCTTGCGCACGCCTCCTCACCACCCCGCCACAGCCTTCCTGCTGCCCCGCCCACAGTCCCCCAACCCACACACTGCACACTCGCACCTCGCACACTCACACTCACTGCTCGCTCACACCTCGCACGCTCGCTGCCTGCAGTCTGCCACCCTGAAGGCGTGGGCGGGCAAGGAGGAGAACTGGGACAAGGCGCAGCAGATCCTGGCGGCGCTGGCCAAGGCAAACTCGGGTGAGGGGGAGGAGGGGAGGAGGGGGTTGCTCCTCTGGAAGGGGGAGGATGAAGGGGGCACTCCTTTTGCAGAGGGGGAGAGGTGCTTTTGAAGCGTGGAGGGGTGCTCCTGAGAAGGGGGAAGGGGCCCTTTGCAGAGAGGGCAGGGGTGTTCTGCAGGATTTGAGGGGGGGCGCGTGTGTGTAGGGCACATACAGGCGAGCAGGGACGGCAGCCTGCACCGCATGCTGCGCGTGCGTAGCAGGGCCCGGGCAAATCACACAACACCCTCGCTTGCAGTCACCCACCCACCGTTCCCGCCCCTGCCATGTTGTCCCCTTTTGTTCGTTTGGCCCTGCAGAGGCGCAGCTGGGCCAGTTCAAGGGCCCCCACCCCGTGCCCGGCGGCGGCCGCATCCTGCAGGCCCTCCGCTTAGGCGGCGCCGGCAAGTGAAAACGTTCCGCCCCGCAGAAGCGCCCGCCAGCTGTACCGTGGCGCGGCGCGGTCCTGCTCGCACCCTGCCCCCCGGCCTGGCCCAGCAGCCCCGCGCTGCGGACCCAGACTTATTTTGTTGTGCCGCATTTCATGAGCAGTGTAACTTAGTCATGCTAATGTAGTGAGTACAGCCACAGCGAAGAGCCCTGCCACTGGTATGTGCGCTGGTGCGCCAGGCAGTGACGACAGATGGCAGGGGACACAAAGTGGCATATTCACCCGTCCCGCGGTCGCGGCATCCGAGACTTGTAGTGACCGGGTTGCGCTTTAAGACACTGCTAACAAGCACTTGCAGGCTTTTGCCCGCCTGGTGTCGCAAGGACGACGCACAAGGGTGAGTGCGCTGCCCGTCGGGCGGATTGAAACGGCCTCTGCGCTTGAACAACGCATCCTGAAGCCTTTGCCGCGACTCCAGCAGGCCAGAAGGGCTGTTGCCAGCTGGGCCCTTTGCGAGCAGCCAGCCATGCCGACAGGTCGGCCGCCCAGGTGAACAGGTTTCATCCAAAGCTTCATTTTGAGGTGCAGATATCCACTCAAAATGTCGTCAAGAGCGATAGCGAGTGAAGAGGCAGATGGGGTGGGAGCGGTAGTGCCTGCGTCGGCGGCAGCCAAGCAGACGACTGCGGCGGCGCCACCCTGCGCCGGCAGGTCACCCTTTGATATGGACACGCCAGGTGAGACAGTGTTGACAGATTGAGCGCTTTGGTGTTGCATGAAAGGGGGTTGGGAGCTTTTCCTATGCGGTGCCCACCCGCTTGAGCGCCGCTGCCGCCCGCACCTGCTGCCTCCCCAGTGCAGGTGCTGCGCCCCAGCGGTCCAAGTCTGCTGTGCTGAAGGAATCTAACTCTAAGATCACTGATGAGGACGGGCTGGGAGGATCTAGTGAGTGCACGCTTGCCGCTCCGCTGTTTGCAAGGCTGGACTTGCTCCCTCAGCCTGGCTGCCCAGTGCTGCTTGCTGCCTGCTTACTGCCTGCTTACTGCCTGCCTGCGGCGCCTGCCTGCCCTGCCAAATGTGCTGCTGTACGTAAGCTGTCAGCTCGTTTCACTCCTTGTCCTGCTTGTGCCTGCCTCGTTCCAGGCATTGTGCGGGAAATGAGCCAGCACTATTCAACGGCCGAGCTGGAGACCCTGTCGCGGCTTGGGTCAGGTGGGCAAAGGCACGACAGCTGCCTGCCCCGCCCGGCCTGCCTGCCTGCCTGGCAGCATGGGTGACGCCTCCTCACGATCGACTCATCCTGCGCTGTTGGATCCACCGCCCTGCCTCGCACCTTCACAACTTCACAATCCCCCCGCGTTTCCGAACCCACAACGTTTCCGGCCCACCTGCCCCGCCCACCTGCTGCAGCAAACCACGACTTCCCGCCGCCCAGGCGGCGGCGGCGCAACCCGCTGCTGGCCGGCTGGGACTGGTGGGTGGCCTACCTGCTGCCAGGAGCAGGCCTGTTCTCGGAGGCTTACGTCATCTTTGCAATCGTGAGTGCTGCATTGTACCACAACTGACTCGTAGCACTGTGGCATTGTGAGGGTGGCTGGGTGGAGGGGAGGCGTCCTGGGGGGCCGCCCGCCGCCGCGCCCCCTCCCCACCTCCCACCCCGCTCCCCATCGCACTCCGTGCCTTGTGCTTGCAGGGAAACATCGAGCCTCTGCTGAAGATCCAGTACCCAAACTGCTGGGGAGGAGAGGAGCCCCACACCTGCAACCAGGATACCGTGAAAAATGTGCAGGTGGGGGCATGAGAGGTGGGCGTGCAGGGAGGCACCGGTCGGCGGCACAGGCACGAGTAGGTCACAACAGGCAGGACACTTTGTGGGGCACAAAGCCGCTCACACCCTTTGCTGCCCTGCCTCGAGGCATCGGAGGCAGCACAGGCAGGAGCACGCCGTAGCAGTTACGCCCACACTCTTCACTAACTCTTCACCTGCTCCGCTTTCCGCAGAACCTGGAGATCAGCGCCGTCATTGTGGGCATGCTGTCCTTTGGCATCCTGGCGGATTGGATGGGGCGCAAGTGGGGCAGCAGGTGGGGCGGCCAGCGGGCATGCAACTGCTTGCGGCAGCGCTGGAGTGATGCCAGCTGCCGAGCGGTGCTGTGCATGGAAACAGCACTGCCATGCACATGTCATGCCGTTGAGCCAAGCACGACCTGTTACCACTTTCTGACCTTTAAATGTCTACTGCAATCATGTCTTGCAGGCTGACGATGTCGATCATGGCCGTCGGCGCCTGCCTGCTGACGGGCGCCTACGGGCCCACTGACCAAGTCTTCCTCTCCGTCTTCTGCTTCTCACTCTTCTTCTATGGTGCGTTGGAGAGCGGATATACGTGGGGGCAGGGGGCAAGCTCGCAGGCACGGGCCAAGGCAGGCGGCCTGCCTGCATTGTCCATGCTTCCGCCAGCCTCGCGCCTGCCATTGGCTTGTCGGCCTCAGCTATCGACACCCCAGCCGCCCCCCCCTCCCCTTGCCCCTCCCTCACCCTTCTATTCTCTGCAGCGGTGGGAGTGGGAGGGGAGTACCCTCTGGCCTCCTCCTCGGCGGCGGAGCGGGCAGAGGCGGACCCAGAGCTGCGGCAGCGTCGAGGAGAGATGGTGGTGCTGACCTTCAGCCAGCAGGGCTGGGGTGAGTGGGCGAGCAGCTGCCAGCAGGGTGATCAGCGTATGCCCGCACGATGAAAAGACAGGGCAGTGGCCAGGGCACGCTTTGCCTGCTGGCACAGCGAGCATCTCTCTGTCACATGTGCACCCCTGGCCCACCCTCCCCACCTGATCTGTGAGCCAGATTACATTCTCTTGTTGCTCATCCTCCTCCTGCAGGCAACTTTGCCAACACACTGGTCATCCTCATCCTGCTGGCCATGCTGGGCGCCACGGGTGACGTGTCCGCCAGCCAGGCGCAGCTGACGTGGCGGCTGCAGTTTGGCATCGGCGCCGTCATCTGCTTCGCTGTCACCCTGTACCGCTGGCTGTACCTCGAAGAGAGCAAGGTGCGTACAGCAGTACTGCCGACCACGTGCTCTCGCTTGTGCATCCTGGTCTGCCTGCGCCGCTCGTTGCTGGCCTCCCTGCCATCCAGCCGCTGAAGCGCTGCCCGTTCACGATTCCACAGCGCTGCGCTTCAGTGACTGGCTGTCCCTCAAGCCGCTTCCCCCGCCTCAGCTCTGCTGTGTGCCGTCGCTCTCTGCCACCGCTGCGCAGGTGTGGGAGGCTGAGCACAAGGGAGTGCAGGAGGAGCTGATTGACGAGAGGGACAGCGCTGCGGTGAGGGAGGGGGTGCTCAGGAGTAGCTGTAGCTGGCAGGAGTAGCAGGCAGCAGGGTGACAGGTGCCGCAGAGGGCGCAGCAGCAGCAGCAGCAGCAGCAGCAGCACCACTACCAGCAGCACCACCACCAGCAGCAGCTGCTGCCAGCAATGCTTGCAGAGAGAGGTGCATGGGCGCCACATGGCAGGAAGGTTGAGACGGGGCAGGCACAGGTCGTTCATTAGCAGTAGCACATGCACTCGGTGGCGGCCTCTGCGCGCACGCGCCCACCTGCCACCTCTCTATGCACGCCATTCTTCCCTGCTGCTGCGGTATCTGAGCATGCGCATGCATGTGCCCTCCGTGCCGCCCCTGCTGCGCCTGCTGTGCAGCTCCAGGGCAAGCGGTCGTGGAGGGAAAACTGGCTGGTGTTCAAGCACTACTGGCCCCGCCTGTTTGTCACCTGCGGCGGCTGGGTGGCCAACGATTTCAGCTTCTATGGTGTAAGTCCTACCCCCCCCCCCCCACCCCCCCCCCACCCCCACCCCACCCCCGGGGGTTTGCACTTCCTCCTTGCCGAGTGGCGATTGTGCGCCTGCGCCGGGCACTGCTCGGCTTCAATGTGAGAACTGGCAGCCCTGGCCCCCCCCCCCCCCCCCCCCCCCCCCCCCCGCCCCCCCCC
>JAPTJF010000756.1:12514-29033 GCA_029339195.1 Micractinium sp. NFX-FRZ
CGGAGCAGAGAGCAGCGGGTAAGGGGCGCAGGAAGAGTCGCAGACGCAGCAGAGGCTGCAGCATGGGTGCAGCAGAAGAGGTGGAGGAGCAGCAGCTAGATATGGAAGCAGAGGAGCAGCAGCTAGATATGGAAGCAGAGGAGCAGGCCGCAGCCGCCCTGGCGGAGCGGAATGACGGGCGGGTGCGGCGCATCACGGCGGCTCTCGGGGGGAAGCAAATGACAGCCTGGCAGCGCAAAGAGTAGAGTTTCTGCATTATGGCAGCAGGAGTTTCCATCCTGCAGTCAGAACTGGCTTGGGAGCTCGTGTGGCTTGCCTGGCTGGGGCCGCCGGACGCGGTAGCGCGGTGCTGTGGCACCGCCTCCGGCACTGCCCCCCCCGCACCACCCGGGCCTCCCAGCGTTTCTCCATGCCTTTTTTGGTGGAACCCTGATCTGCTGCGAGTCTCACATGTGTGAAACACTGTCACTACCAGGTTGCAGCTATGGTTTAGGCAATTTGTGCTGCACAGCCCAGACAAGTTGACTGCCAGCTGGCGGACATGGCGGCAACACTGACCATGCCGGGCTCCCCCTGGGAGCCACGCGGCGGCGTCCGCGCTCTGCACGCGCGATCAATATCCCATTTGAAGCTGTTCTGACGCAGCGGCGCGGCATTTCACGGAGGTGGCCTGGCGGCTGGGAAGGTATACCCAGCTGGCGGGCCTGCATGCAGTGAGTTATGCGACTCGCCTGACCGTTCGCTCGCAGCGTTTTGCTGCACTGAGCGAACTGGGGGCAGGATACTTCGGCGGCCGGGACGATCTGCATCCAGGAACTGCCGCCGTGCTGTGCGGCGGAAAGTGGGGCCAAGAGGGCAAGCTCCCGCCCACTCGGCACCCGTCGCTCGCTGCGCTCCCGGCAACACTTCCAGCGTGTTATACCAGTCCGTGAAGGGCGCTAAGCGTCTTCGACGCGTGCCGGCCACCCGTTCCCGTTCATTGCCGGTGACACCGCCAACCAGCAAGTTGGCACTGGACTCCGACTGCCCCTCCTCCAAGCAGCTGTGAAGAGTTCACTCTGCGTAGGAAGGCGGAGCGACGACCTTGTTCACGGCGCACCGCGGCGACCTGGTTTTTGGGCGCGTCCCTGCGGGAGCAGGGCCGGCTGAAGGATGCGGCGTCCTGCCCAGATCTGTCAGGTGGGGACGGCGGAGGTTGCGGGGCCCCCAGAGTTGAGTTGGTGTACCGGAGCGCCCCCGGCGCACGGTGGCCTGCGGTGGCCGCCGCCGCCGCTGGACCTGGACTTGCGCCGCTGGCCTCGCACCGTCTGGCAGGCACCAGCTGCCTGCGCCGCACCGGGGGGCAGAATACTCCAACCTGGAAGCCTTCATGGATGTGTGTAGCACACGGGTCAGCAGCACGCAGGGCTGCGCTCTAGGAAGGGCTCAGGCCAGGGTCCTCCTAAGCATATGTACACGTGCCCCCTGCCGGTTGATTCCGCCCTGCAGGTCCCAGGCTGCAATGCCGACCTGACCAACCTGCGCAGCTACTTTGTGCGCCAGCACATATGCGGTGAGTGCAGGCACCGTTTGTAGCGACACTTGTTGGGGCAGCGCGTAAGGCAGCCGTCAAGGCGCACTGCTGCCGTGCCCAACGCGCTCTCCTCGCTTGCAACACCACCTGCACCGCCTGCCTCACCCGCCTCCCGCCTGCCCCTCCACCCACAGAGGAGCATGCACGTGCTGATGCGGTGCCCGACGGGCGGGGCGGCTTCCTGCGATTCTGCCAGCAGTGCACCAAGCTGGAGCCTGTGGCAGCTTTCGAGGGGCTCAAGCGCTCGTGCGAGGCGAGCCTGCAGAAGCGCCACCTGCGCCGCAGCGGCGGCGCAGCTGCCGCGCAGCGTGCCAAGAGCAGCAACAGCGGTGGCATGGCGCTGAACGCGGCCGCTTTCAACGCAGGCGCAATGTCCAACGCCGGCATGCTGGGCCTGCCGCACATGCTGCTGCCCAGCGCCCAGGCCAACCATGCAGCCTCCGCCGCAGCCATGGCAGCAATGCTGGCGGGCACCACCGGCGACCGCGGCAGCCCCTGCAGCACAGGTTCACTGCAGCAGCCAGCCGCCACGACGCGCAGCACCAGCGGCCTGCGCGGCGGCGGCGCTGCCGGGGCGGCCAACCCTCTGGCCGCGCTGCTGGAGGCGGCGCTCCCCGGAGGAGGAGGCACAGATCTGGGTGCTGGGGGGCCCATCCCCATTGCGGACCTGCCGCCCCTGGCATCCAACACCAAGGATGGCAGCACGATCCTGCAGCACCTGGCGGGCCACTCCGCCGGCCTCCCGCACATGCCGCGGCCGCAGGCGCAGGCGGCAGGGCAGGGGATGCACCACGCTCTGCACCAGGGTGAGCCGCCTGCCCGCCTGCCGGCTGGCCGTTGTGCCTGGCTTGCCTGCAGTGCCGGTCGGAGATCCGCATGCCGTGTGCAGCATGTGCCCTGCTGCAGTGCCGCCCCTCCTGCCCCCGCCAGTGCCGACCAGGCATGCCTGCCACCCCTGCTGCTCCTGAATGCCCTGCTGCTCCTGAACGACTTGCTGCAGGCGGCGTCTCCTGGCCGCTGCCCAACGCTGCGCCCTGGGCGCCGCAGCAGCAGAGCTTCTCCCAGCTGCAGGCCGCCCTGTCGGCGGCAGCCACCGACACCCGCCTACCGCCCCTCCCTTCGGGCCCCTCCTCAAAGCTCACCGTGGATCAACGGCGCCCGGATGCGCAGCCCACCGTTGGCAGCGGGGCCGCGGGCATGCACGAGGGGCAGGCGCCGCAGGTGGATGTGCAGCAGATGGTGGGTGCCCTCCACCTGCTGCAGCAGCTGCAGGAAGTGATTGGGTCGCTGCTGGTGGCGCAGGTGCAGCAGCAGCAGGCGGCGCCGGCGCCGCCGCCTGCGGCGCCGGCCTACGGCCTGCACCAGAGCCAGCAGCAGCAGCAGCTGCTGTCGCTGCTGGGCGGCCTGGCGGGCAGCAGCCGACAGGCGGCGGCCCCCCCGCCGCCCCCGCCGCCGCCGCAGCAGCAGCAGCAGGAGGACGGGCAGCACTCGCAGGCAATGCTGCAGCTGCTGAGCCAGCTTGCGCAGCAGCACAGCCGGCAGCAGCAGGACCAGCAGCAGCAGCAGCAGCTGCTGCAGCACCACCAGCTGCAGCTCCCACCACCGGTTGTCAAGCCTGTGCCGCGCTCGGCAGCCGGCTCCCCAGCCCCAGGCGAGCTGCCGCCCGGCCTGGAGGCGCAGCTGCTGCAGGCGGCTGCGGGCGGCACTGGCGGCGAGCAGGGGGAGCAGCTGCACGCCCTGCTGCGCCGCTGGGCACGGGGGCTGAACTCGAGCGAGCTGGCCTGAGGGGGGAGCACCGACCGCTTGAGCGCGCGAGCAGCCTAGCGGTCAGTCACCCCGTCAGCGGCTGGCGCCAATAAGCGTGCCAGCATTGCACGCACTTTCAGCATTGTCAAGAAGACCCAAGCCATGCAGCACATGCGCCGCCTGGGAGTGTGCACAGCAGCGACAGCTGGCGCCTCAAACTCGAAGAGAGCACAGAGCACCATTCCCTCCCATCCACCGTCACCCGAAACAGCACGCCCGTTTATCTCACACCATCACCATCACAAAACCCACCTGACCTATTTTCCCAGACCACCCTGCGTGTGCACGAGCCCTGTGCCCATCTCCATGCGATTGCCTGTTTCCGTCTGATTCGCTGTCCTTGTGTGCACCAACATACAATAAGCAACACGCGTTATCAATTTTTTCATGTTTCACTTTAGTTTCCACTGCATGGCAGTGGTTTTGTAAAGACATACAGAGAGGTTTGATGTCGGCTAAGCGGACCAGGGGCTGGGGCACCATGGGGTGGGCGGCTTGGCGAGGCACCGACTGCATGGCCGTGGGATGTGACATCGGGAGTCTGCCAGCTCCTTCCATTGCCGGCGCATGTAGTCAGCTGGCATACGCATGAACACGGTGCATATCTCCCATTGAGGCAGGGCCTTGGGCGCAACTTGTTCCGCAGCGTGCTGTGGCCACCAAAACAGCACAGCACGCCTCGACTGGACTGCACCGCCCGCAGGCCTGCACGGCACCTTGATTGTCCTGCTTGTTGACTTCCCTGCGGCACTGATACGCGACACAGCGCAGGTTTGCAAGGGAGCTTATCCTCGCTGCCGACGGACGGGTGCAGGGTGTCGCTGCGCACGCCGGGTGCTCTCGCTGCATCATCCAAGCGCTACATTTTGCATTTGTGCCGCAGATCGCAAGATGCAGGCCACCAGCGTGCGGTCCTTCTCTCAGAGCGTGGCGGCGGCGCCCCAGGCCCGCCGCCCGTTCACGGCGGCGGGTGCCGCCCCCGCTCGGCGCATGGTCGTGAGCGCTGGTCTGGCTGCAGAGGTGAGTATGTTCGCTGCATATCCATCTCATTAGCCAGGCGACAAATCAAGCCCATCACCATTGGGCTCCAGCCACAGAATGCAAACGGCCGACGCTCTGTGGTGCCTCATTTTGCGCCCTTGCCAGTCCCGCTGCCAGGCCCCCCATGGGAACCGCCCGCCCTCCGCCTGCGCAATCCCTGCCACACCTTCCCGTCCACATCACCTCCCCCCATGGCCCTGCGACTTTTCAGAAGGAGAACCCTTTTGCTGAGGAGCTCAAGGCGACGGCCAAGTACATTTCCCAGCGCGGGCGCGGCATCCTGGCCAGCGACGAATCCAACGCCACCACCGGTGGGTGCACTGTGGTTCCAACAGGCAGAGCTGTTTGGTTGGCCGTTTAGATCTGCAAGTATGTTGGCGCCCTGGCCAGAAAAGTGTGCGCGGCAACCGACAACAGTTTGTGTGCGCAGGCAGCGCGGGTTGCATCGCACGCAGCACAAGGCAGGAGCAGGCAGACACGCCTGGTGTAGCCGTTGTGCCGGCAGGCGGGCGGGCAGACATGCGTGCAGGTGGATGCGATGCCTGTCACCACCCCGTAGCATCCCGCTTGCCCGCCCCGCCTGCACCCATGCATGCTCGCCCTTGCTCTTGCCCACCCAATTGTGCCCCACGCCACCCCGCCTGTGCAGGCAAGCGGCTGGAGAGCGTGGGTGTGGACAACACAGAGGAGAACCGGCGCGACTGGCGCCAGCTGCTGTACACCGCCCCCGGCCTGGGGCAGTACATCTCTGGTGCGCGGGCGGTACATGCAGCGCAGGGCCACGTCATGGGCCGCCCCGCCTGGAGGGGCCAGGCCTGGGAGAGGCAGGCTTTGCGCAGCGCTGCTGTGCCCGCACAGTGCCGTGCTGTCTGTTTACCACCGCTCTGCCCGTGTGGCATCGTCTGCCACCCCCCAGGCTTTACCGGCCTCCCCTTTGCCCGGCCCACCCACCCTCTGCCTCCTCCATTAACGTCTTCTCCTCCTCCTCTCTCCCCTCCCCCAGGCGCCATCATGTTCGAGGAGACACTGTACCAGAAGGCACGCGATGGTGAGGGGGCAGCAGCCGGGCTGTGCGCCTGCTGGGTCTACGTCTCCCCCCCGCCCGCCCGCCCGTGTATGCGCCTGCCTGCCTGCCTGCCCGCCGTGCACTGGCAAGCACGCGACTAATCTTTCGTCACCCTACAATCATTCTTGCCTGTCCCCGCAGGCACCCAGTTTGTGGTCATGCTGAGGGCGCATCCTGAATTTGAACACATGTTCTGCTTACCCCCGCAGGCACCCAGTTTGTTGACATTCTGAAGGCGCAGGGCATCCTGCCCGGCATCAAGGTGGACACAGGCCTGCAGGTGAGGCGCTGGGGGGCCGTGGGGGAGATGTGCGGGCAGGCTGGGGGCAGGCTGGCAGGCGGGCGGGTGCACTCAGGCAGGCAGGTGGTGTGCTGGGGTGAGCCTGGGGTGGCAGGTGGGCGGGAGGTGCACGGGCAGGCGGGGTTCAGTCTGATAGGCAGGCAGGCGAGGCGCTGGGCCCAGATGGTGGGGGAGGAGGGCGGTATGGCGGGCAGGCGGGGGCCAGGCTCTTGCCCACCACCCGCCCCCGCACCCTGCACTGCTCGACCTGCCACCTCTTGACGCGCTGCCCAGTACCGCTTGAAGAGCCCCGACGAGCTGTCATCACGCGTGCATCCGTGCCAATGCTGCTCCCATGCCTCCCCCTCTCCCTCCCACCCGCAGGTGCTGCCCGGCACCGACGGCGAGACCGCCACCCAGGGCCTGGACAACCTGGGGGCCCGCTGCGAGGCGTACTACAAGCAGGGCGCGCGCTTCGCCAAGTGAGGGGCGGTTTGGGGGTGGCAGGGTGGGGCCAGCTGGCGGGGCGGCGGCGGGTGGAGAGCGCACGCCCCTCCAAGCCGATGCATCCACCTGGATTGAAGCACCAACCACTTTTCAGTGACTGGATGACAGCCGGCAGCGGTGTGTGTTCAGCACAGCGAGCAGGCCAAAAGGAACAAACTCAACGGTGGTGTGCTGCGCGGCCCCTCCGTGTACTCAGCGGCACCCACACCAACCCGCGTGCCCGCCCGCCTCCCCCGCTGCCTGCCCCCGCTGCCAGGTGGCGCGCGGTGCTGAAGATCAGCGAGGGCCAGGGCCCATCCATGCAGGCCATTGTTGAGAACTCGCACGGCCTGGCCCGGTAAGGAAACACGCTGCCACCACTGCGGGGGGATGGCTCTGTCATGTGGAGACGGGTGGGGCTGGCACAAGTGTGGCGCAACTGAGGGGCCGGCGGTAGTGACGCCGCCTGGTTGCCCGCCACCCTTGGCTGCCTTGGCTGCTTGCTCCCACCCTTGGCCGCCCATCCCCCGTGCCTCCCCCTGCAGGTACGCCCAGATTGCGCAGCAGAACGGGCTGGTGCCCATTGTGGAGCCAGAGGTGGGTCGGGGGCTTGGCTTGGCTTGGCTTGGCTTGGCCTGTCTGGGACGACTGTGTTGGGCGGTGTGGGTATGTGTGGAGGCAGGGGTAAGGTTCAGGCCCCGCTTGGGTGTCCAGGTGACGGCAGGCACTGAAGCGCTGGGCTTGGCAGTGCGCAGTGCTTGGGGCTGCCTGTGGGTGCTGCGCTTGGTGGCTGTACCCGAGCACAGCAAACACCCGTAGCAGGTGCTAGGAGAGGAGGTGGGTGCAGAGCATGCAGTGCCCCCGGGGGGAGGCGGGCTCCGGCAGGCTGCAACCTGCTGCTGGGGCGGCGCACGCCATGCCATGCCCTGCGATGCGCTGCGCTGTGCTTTGCGGCGCTGTGCTGTGCCGTGCCCAACAGTCCGCCTCCCCGCCCCCTCTGCCTGGTGTGCAGGTGACCCTGGGCCCTGGTGCCTACACCATTGAGGAGACTGCCTACTGGAGCGAGCGTGTGTACAGGTGGGCGGGGCACAGGCACAGGTGGTACACGTGTTGGCGGGGCACAGGCACAGGTGGTGCACGTGTTGGCGGCCATAGCTGGTTCATATCACGTCCAGTTGAATGGGATGCAACCAAAGCTGCCGTCCATGAGATTACCGTTCTCGTAAGGCCACATTGCCACGCATGCCTTACACCCCCGCTCCCTGCCTTCACCCTGCGTGCAGCCACGTGATGCGCACGCTGAACGAGTATGATGTCATGCTGGAGGGCATCCTGCTCAAGCCCAACATGTGCCTGCCCGGTGAGTGCGGGCCCGAAGGCATTCCGTTTGTGAATCTGTGTGACGGCGAAGCGGGAGTGGGGTGCAGGCGGTGCGGATGGCATGCGCCACACTGCCTAGGCACCTCCACAGCCTGGCGCTCCCAGTGTCCTGCCCTTCAGCACCCCCAAACTCAATCGCCCGCCCGCCTGCCTGCCGCCCCCTCCCCTTGCTGCTGCGCAGGCCTGGACGCCCCCCCCGCCTCACCGCAGGAGGTGGCCAAGTACACCGCCCGCACCATGATGCGCACCATCCCCGCCGCCGTCCCCGGCATCCACTTCCTCTCAGGCAAGCGCCACGCTGGCACCTTGTTGGCACTGCTTCATGTCGCTCCATGTGGGGTGCCTGTGCGGCTGGTGGCTGGCTGGGAGGGGGCTGCTACAGAATGGCAGCGCGTCCCGCAGCCCCCCCTCTACCCTTCTCCCCATGTGCACCTCACTGCCTGCACTGCTCGTCGTGTTCTTACGCCCACCTGAACCAAAACCGCAATGCCAACCCCAACCCCAAACCCTAAACCCGTGCAGGCGGCATGAGCGAGGAGGAGTCCACCCTGAACCTTCAGGCGCTGCAGGAGGCCTGCCCCAACGCGCCATACTCCCTCACCTTCAGCTACGGCCGCGCACTGCAGGTCGGTGCAGGGTGGGTGGTGGGTGTTTCGTGACGTGCGGTGTGCGGGCACGTGGCGGCGGCAAGAGGGCAGCGTTGGCGGAGGGGCGCCAGGTGCAGTGTGCGCAGTGCATGCAACCTTCGGGGTGCGGCATGGGTGTGGGCACGATAGGCAGGAGTGGGTCATGAATTGCAGAGCCAGCTGCCCTGGCACTATGGCGGACAGGGAGAATCCAGCCAGCCTGCCCCGCCTGCCCCCCCTTCTTGCGCACGCCTCCTCACCACCCCGCCACAGCCTTCCTGCTGCCCCGCCCACAGTCCCCCAACCCACACACTGCACACTCGCACCTCGCACACTCACACTCACTGCTCGCTCACACCTCGCACGCTCGCTGCCTGCAGTCTGCCACCCTGAAGGCGTGGGCGGGCAAGGAGGAGAACTGGGACAAGGCGCAGCAGATCCTGGCGGCGCTGGCCAAGGCAAACTCGGGTGAGGGGGAGGAGGGGAGGAGGGGGTTGCTCCTCTGGAAGGGGGAGGATGAAGGGGGCACTCCTTTTGCAGAGGGGGAGAGGTGCTTTTGAAGCGTGGAGGGGTGCTCCTGAGAAGGGGGAAGGGGCCCTTTGCAGAGAGGGCAGGGGTGTTCTGCAGGATTTGAGGGGGGGCGCGTGTGTGTAGGGCACATACAGGCGAGCAGGGACGGCAGCCTGCACCGCATGCTGCGCGTGCGTAGCAGGGCCCGGGCAAATCACACAACACCCTCGCTTGCAGTCACCCACCCACCGTTCCCGCCCCTGCCATGTTGTCCCCTTTTGTTCGTTTGGCCCTGCAGAGGCGCAGCTGGGCCAGTTCAAGGGCCCCCACCCCGTGCCCGGCGGCGGCCGCATCCTGCAGGCCCTCCGCTTAGGCGGCGCCGGCAAGTGAAAACGTTCCGCCCCGCAGAAGCGCCCGCCAGCTGTACCGTGGCGCGGCGCGGTCCTGCTCGCACCCTGCCCCCCGGCCTGGCCCAGCAGCCCCGCGCTGCGGACCCAGACTTATTTTGTTGTGCCGCATTTCATGAGCAGTGTAACTTAGTCATGCTAATGTAGTGAGTACAGCCACAGCGAAGAGCCCTGCCACTGGTATGTGCGCTGGTGCGCCAGGCAGTGACGACAGATGGCAGGGGACACAAAGTGGCATATTCACCCGTCCCGCGGTCGCGGCATCCGAGACTTGTAGTGACCGGGTTGCGCTTTAAGACACTGCTAACAAGCACTTGCAGGCTTTTGCCCGCCTGGTGTCGCAAGGACGACGCACAAGGGTGAGTGCGCTGCCCGTCGGGCGGATTGAAACGGCCTCTGCGCTTGAACAACGCATCCTGAAGCCTTTGCCGCGACTCCAGCAGGCCAGAAGGGCTGTTGCCAGCTGGGCCCTTTGCGAGCAGCCAGCCATGCCGACAGGTCGGCCGCCCAGGTGAACAGGTTTCATCCAAAGCTTCATTTTGAGGTGCAGATATCCACTCAAAATGTCGTCAAGAGCGATAGCGAGTGAAGAGGCAGATGGGGTGGGAGCGGTAGTGCCTGCGTCGGCGGCAGCCAAGCAGACGACTGCGGCGGCGCCACCCTGCGCCGGCAGGTCACCCTTTGATATGGACACGCCAGGTGAGACAGTGTTGACAGATTGAGCGCTTTGGTGTTGCATGAAAGGGGGTTGGGAGCTTTTCCTATGCGGTGCCCACCCGCTTGAGCGCCGCTGCCGCCCGCACCTGCTGCCTCCCCAGTGCAGGTGCTGCGCCCCAGCGGTCCAAGTCTGCTGTGCTGAAGGAATCTAACTCTAAGATCACTGATGAGGACGGGCTGGGAGGATCTAGTGAGTGCACGCTTGCCGCTCCGCTGTTTGCAAGGCTGGACTTGCTCCCTCAGCCTGGCTGCCCAGTGCTGCTTGCTGCCTGCTTACTGCCTGCTTACTGCCTGCCTGCGGCGCCTGCCTGCCCTGCCAAATGTGCTGCTGTACGTAAGCTGTCAGCTCGTTTCACTCCTTGTCCTGCTTGTGCCTGCCTCGTTCCAGGCATTGTGCGGGAAATGAGCCAGCACTATTCAACGGCCGAGCTGGAGACCCTGTCGCGGCTTGGGTCAGGTGGGCAAAGGCACGACAGCTGCCTGCCCCGCCCGGCCTGCCTGCCTGCCTGGCAGCATGGGTGACGCCTCCTCACGATCGACTCATCCTGCGCTGTTGGATCCACCGCCCTGCCTCGCACCTTCACAACTTCACAATCCCCCCGCGTTTCCGAACCCACAACGTTTCCGGCCCACCTGCCCCGCCCACCTGCTGCAGCAAACCACGACTTCCCGCCGCCCAGGCGGCGGCGGCGCAACCCGCTGCTGGCCGGCTGGGACTGGTGGGTGGCCTACCTGCTGCCAGGAGCAGGCCTGTTCTCGGAGGCTTACGTCATCTTTGCAATCGTGAGTGCTGCATTGTACCACAACTGACTCGTAGCACTGTGGCATTGTGAGGGTGGCTGGGTGGAGGGGAGGCGTCCTGGGGGGCCGCCCGCCGCCGCGCCCCCTCCCCACCTCCCACCCCGCTCCCCATCGCACTCCGTGCCTTGTGCTTGCAGGGAAACATCGAGCCTCTGCTGAAGATCCAGTACCCAAACTGCTGGGGAGGAGAGGAGCCCCACACCTGCAACCAGGATACCGTGAAAAATGTGCAGGTGGGGGCATGAGAGGTGGGCGTGCAGGGAGGCACCGGTCGGCGGCACAGGCACGAGTAGGTCACAACAGGCAGGACACTTTGTGGGGCACAAAGCCGCTCACACCCTTTGCTGCCCTGCCTCGAGGCATCGGAGGCAGCACAGGCAGGAGCACGCCGTAGCAGTTACGCCCACACTCTTCACTAACTCTTCACCTGCTCCGCTTTCCGCAGAACCTGGAGATCAGCGCCGTCATTGTGGGCATGCTGTCCTTTGGCATCCTGGCGGATTGGATGGGGCGCAAGTGGGGCAGCAGGTGGGGCGGCCAGCGGGCATGCAACTGCTTGCGGCAGCGCTGGAGTGATGCCAGCTGCCGAGCGGTGCTGTGCATGGAAACAGCACTGCCATGCACATGTCATGCCGTTGAGCCAAGCACGACCTGTTACCACTTTCTGACCTTTAAATGTCTACTGCAATCATGTCTTGCAGGCTGACGATGTCGATCATGGCCGTCGGCGCCTGCCTGCTGACGGGCGCCTACGGGCCCACTGACCAAGTCTTCCTCTCCGTCTTCTGCTTCTCACTCTTCTTCTATGGTGCGTTGGAGAGCGGATATACGTGGGGGCAGGGGGCAAGCTCGCAGGCACGGGCCAAGGCAGGCGGCCTGCCTGCATTGTCCATGCTTCCGCCAGCCTCGCGCCTGCCATTGGCTTGTCGGCCTCAGCTATCGACACCCCAGCCGCCCCCCCCTCCCCTTGCCCCTCCCTCACCCTTCTATTCTCTGCAGCGGTGGGAGTGGGAGGGGAGTACCCTCTGGCCTCCTCCTCGGCGGCGGAGCGGGCAGAGGCGGACCCAGAGCTGCGGCAGCGTCGAGGAGAGATGGTGGTGCTGACCTTCAGCCAGCAGGGCTGGGGTGAGTGGGCGAGCAGCTGCCAGCAGGGTGATCAGCGTATGCCCGCACGATGAAAAGACAGGGCAGTGGCCAGGGCACGCTTTGCCTGCTGGCACAGCGAGCATCTCTCTGTCACATGTGCACCCCTGGCCCACCCTCCCCACCTGATCTGTGAGCCAGATTACATTCTCTTGTTGCTCATCCTCCTCCTGCAGGCAACTTTGCCAACACACTGGTCATCCTCATCCTGCTGGCCATGCTGGGCGCCACGGGTGACGTGTCCGCCAGCCAGGCGCAGCTGACGTGGCGGCTGCAGTTTGGCATCGGCGCCGTCATCTGCTTCGCTGTCACCCTGTACCGCTGGCTGTACCTCGAAGAGAGCAAGGTGCGTACAGCAGTACTGCCGACCACGTGCTCTCGCTTGTGCATCCTGGTCTGCCTGCGCCGCTCGTTGCTGGCCTCCCTGCCATCCAGCCGCTGAAGCGCTGCCCGTTCACGATTCCACAGCGCTGCGCTTCAGTGACTGGCTGTCCCTCAAGCCGCTTCCCCCGCCTCAGCTCTGCTGTGTGCCGTCGCTCTCTGCCACCGCTGCGCAGGTGTGGGAGGCTGAGCACAAGGGAGTGCAGGAGGAGCTGATTGACGAGAGGGACAGCGCTGCGGTGAGGGAGGGGGTGCTCAGGAGTAGCTGTAGCTGGCAGGAGTAGCAGGCAGCAGGGTGACAGGTGCCGCAGAGGGCGCAGCAGCAGCAGCAGCAGCAGCAGCAGCACCACTACCAGCAGCACCACCACCAGCAGCAGCTGCTGCCAGCAATGCTTGCAGAGAGAGGTGCATGGGCGCCACATGGCAGGAAGGTTGAGACGGGGCAGGCACAGGTCGTTCATTAGCAGTAGCACATGCACTCGGTGGCGGCCTCTGCGCGCACGCGCCCACCTGCCACCTCTCTATGCACGCCATTCTTCCCTGCTGCTGCGGTATCTGAGCATGCGCATGCATGTGCCCTCCGTGCCGCCCCTGCTGCGCCTGCTGTGCAGCTCCAGGGCAAGCGGTCGTGGAGGGAAAACTGGCTGGTGTTCAAGCACTACTGGCCCCGCCTGTTTGTCACCTGCGGCGGCTGGGTGGCCAACGATTTCAGCTTCTATGGTGTAAGTCCTACCCCCCCCCCCCGCGGTAGAGCACGCTTACAGGCTGTGTGCCCCCTGCACTTCTCACCCACTTATGGTTGCGGCCGGGATCTTCTTGGCTCCCTGCAGAACAAGCTGTTCCAGTCTCGCTTCATCGAAGTCCTCTCGCCGGGCGCCTCCCGCTACACCCAGATGAAGTGGACCCTGCTGAACAGCGGCGTGGCGCTGACAGGCTGTGAGCGGGGGCAGGGGAGCAGGGGGTCGTCCTCTGGGCGCGCTGCCAAGCCACGGGCCAGCGACGCCTGTTGCAGCATGTCGTGTGACCGCACGACAGGCGCGCTGGGATTTTGGGATATCCTATCGATGCTCCCTGGCTTCCTGCCGCGCCCTACTGCAAGCACTCGGCCACCTCATCCCCCCTCTGCATCCACTCACTGGCATGCAGACTATGTGGCGGCATACACGATTGATCGGCGCTGGATGGGGCGCAAGCGGCTGCAGTGCTTTGGCTTCCTCATGATGTGAGGCACCGCCCAGGCGCCAGCCAGCTTTTGAGGTGCCAGCCTGCCTTTTGCCTGGTCGCCGGCCAGGCCCCCTTGCCAGGCATGCGCCCTGCTGGCGCCTGGCAGCAGGCGCCCCAATAAAGCCACGAGCTCTGTGATGCAGAGCGGCCGAGGTGCCAGTGCCGCATTTGGGCCAATGCCCCAGCCGCAAGGCGTGGTCCCAACCAGCGGGTTGCCCGTCCACCTCGCTCCCCCCCGCCCTGCCTGCTCTGCCCACCCACTCCTGCCCACCCGCAGGTTCCTGCTCTTCCTCTTCTGCGCCATCTTCTATGACGAAATGATTGCACACGCCATCCAGGCCTTTCAGGTGAACCCCCTGGCAGGCTGGCCTGCGTGTGCCAGTGAAGATCCGGCAGGCCCCTCAGAAGCGAGCCTTCCTGGCAAGGCTCATCTGTGCTCCCTGCCTTGCTTGCATTCCTGTGTGTTCTGCAGACGCTCTACTTCCTCTCCAGCTTCTTCAACCAGGCGGGACCCAACTGCACCTCCTTCCTGGTGGCCGGAGAGGTGAGGTCGGCCACGCGGCCTGCCGCAACCAGCGCAACAGCTGGCGCCAGCAGTGCGCAGCGGGTGCCTGCTCGTCTCCCTGCCCACCGCCGCCTGCGCCGCCCAGCCTTCACGGCGCAGCGGCTGCATGCAGTCACAGGCAGCACGAATGGCACCACACATGCCCTGGTCCCACCGCCCTGCAGGTGTACCCAACCGACGTGCGTGCTTTCTTCCACGGCATCTCCGCCGCTGCCGGCAAGCTAGGCGCCATCCTCGCCGCCTCCACCTTCTCACACGTAAGCACTGGCGCCCAGATGAGCTGGGACTGGCGTGTTCTTTTGTGTTTGTGTTTTTGTGTGTGTGTGTGTTCGTGTTCTTGGTGGCGGCACTCTGGCAGCGGCACGTCAAGCGCCGCCGCTTCTGACAGCGCGCCCGTGCAGCAGAGCGCAGCCACGGCATGGCAGCACACAGCCTTACAGTGCAAGCCTGACCACCCCCTGCTGCTCCTCCGTCGCCTGCTCCTCCACCTCAGATGTCAGCGGTCACGACGTTCTACGTCTCTGCCGGTGCTGGCGTGGTGGGAGCCATGCTGACCTGGATCTTCCTGCCAGACACCACCGGGCTAGACCTGGCTGAGATTGACCGCATGCACCGGTTCATGCTGGCAGGGCAGGTGGGCTTGCCTGCCGGGGCTTCACCGGTTGTGGTGGCTGGCAGGAGGATGGAAAGCTCTGGGCGACTTGAGGCTGGGCAGGGCTGGCCCTGGCTGAAAATCGACCGCATGCACCGACTCTTGCTGGCAGGGCAGGTGGCTGCATGTTTGAAGAGCCTGAACATGCGCCTGGTGGTCCTGGCGGCACTGCTGGCCAAGCTGGGCCAGGCCGGCGAGTGTGAGTTGACGAGTTGACGCCCGGTGGTGCCCGCACCGCTGGTGTCACACTCTGCCCCCCGCCTGCCCCTGTATCTCTAACTCATGCCTGCAGCTGAGGCACTACCACGGGGACGCCATCAAGCCCAAGCACCTCAGCCTGTACGAGCGCTGGCGTGGCTACGGTGGGCGGGCTGGGCTGGGGGTGTAGGTGTACTGCACAGCCAGTAGCAGCGCAGGCGTACTGCCCCAGCCAGTGAGCTGGCTGCCGGGGCGCGCTGCACAGCGAGCAAGCTAGCTGCCGAGGTGCGCTGCAGCCCAGCTTTCCTGCCAGCACGGCGGCAGCACGTGCCCCAGCACACCAGTACGGGTTTTGTGTGAGACAGCTTGCCTTCACGGCTGCCCTCTGATATGCAGGCAAGCACTACAGTCCCGAGCTGGATGCGCAGCAGAGGAAGCTGCAGCATGCAGCGCAGGCGGCACGCGAGGCATGCTGAGCAGGCCAGCGGCTGTGGCGCCTTTTGAAGCTGCGCCAAGCAACTGCGGCTTATGAATGGGCATCGAAGGGAAGCTGAGCATCTCTTCCCTGATGCTTCCCAGCCCTCAGAAGACGCAGCGCTGCACCCTCGAGGCAAACTGCTCTTCGTGCTGATGTTTCTGCAGGCGTTCTACTTGCTTGCCGACGCATTGCCACCATTTGATCAGCAGCAACCTGTAAACATGAAGCAATGCGAGCAGAGCTCGAGCGCAGCTAGCGGTGAGGCAGTGGCACGGGCAAGTTCATTGAAGCAAGCCGCAGCTGGTCCATTCAGCTTCAGCTTGTCCAACTGGTCATATGATTCTGCCTTGCCTCCGGTTACTCCGTGTACAGCTCAGCAGCAAAGACGGTTCCCGGCACGGCACACAACCGGGACTGAGCAAGAGCCGTAGGACAAAACTCATGGGAAGAGAGAGAGGTGTGGGCCACACGAGGTGGCAGAGTCTGTGTAGAGCGGTTCAACCGGCTCTGGCCACCCGGCGGGCAGGGCGCCGGCGCTGGCTGCGTCTCTGTGTCTCACGGGTGCATGGCAGCGGGTGCATAGGCCGCCGCATGCTCCTGGGCTGCACGCCTGTCGGCCTCGTACGCCATGATCTTAACACGCCTGCACAAACATGTGCACGTGCGTGTGTTGTGCGGGGGGCAGCATTGGAGGCATGGCAGCACCCATGGTGTCTGCCAGCAAGCCCAGTGAACACAGGGTGTGCACATGGCAGCTCTGCATGCATGCATGCAGCTGGCTGGCAGGCAGGAGCATGCCCGGCATGGGAGGAGCGTGCCCGGCAGGAGGGCCTCACCTCCACGCCTGGGGGAAGTATAGGAGAGCGGCGACAGGGACCAGGTAGAAGATGAGAGGCACGCCTCTGGCGCTCCCAATCCACATGACTGAAACGCTTGCCAGCTGCATTACGAAGAGGCGGACCGCCATGACTTGCTCGTCGGCGAAAACGGAGGGGAAGTCGTGGGTGACGATGGCGTCGGACCACCTGCGCCAGCACGGGCGTGGCGATGCTCATGATGTTCAGCAACAAGAAGTGGCGAAAACGTGGGCCAGTTGTGAGCTTGCCGCGCGTGGTTGGTTGCTGAGCAGTGCCTGCACACGTTGTTTGCTGCCTCAGCCTGCACCACACCTGAATGCCAGCAGGC
>JAPTJF010000757.1:0-15977 GCA_029339195.1 Micractinium sp. NFX-FRZ
GGCAGGCTGCGCCAGTGCGCCGCCGCCCTCGACTTCCTCACCCTCTGGCTGGGCTGGCTGCTGCCCACCTACCTGGCAGCCCGCAGCCAGTGCAGGCGGGCGCACGCCCTGCCTGACGGGCAACACCTCACCACCAGCGGCGCCGGGATCAACACGAGCGGCATGACAGGCGGCTGCCCTGCCGGCACTTGTGGCAGTACCGCACATGGAGGCGGCAGGCATGCGCCCGTTGCCGCACCGCCAGCCGGCCCTGCCGTGTTGCAGCGGCAGGGACCCCCGTGCCGATGGTGCCAGCTCAGCACCGCCCTGGCCGGCTGGATGCTCGAGAATTTGTTTCTGCGCGATAACTTTCTGGCGCAGGAGTGGCTGGCTTGGTATGTGTGGACAGTGTTGTGCTGGATGGCAGCTTCCGTGACGGCGCTGGGCAGTGCATAAGAGTGCCGGCAGGGGCCCTATGCTCCCATATCAGCCGGGATGGGATGGTTAGACCCCAACCCCATCCCAGATCCCCTAAGCCCTCCCCTCTCTCCATGTTCTATCATATGGCATGGTTTCACCTTCCCATTCAGCCCCCCTCCCCGTCCAGACCGGCCGCCCCACCCCCTTACCCATCGCACCTTCTCAATCATCCCATTTCCCATCCCCACAAGCCCCCCGGCCCACCCATCCTGCGGCTCCACCAATCCCTTTTCCTCGACACGGCGAGGCCCCCAGCCCGCCCATCATGCCGCTGCACCCGTCTCCTTTCCCATCCCGGCCAGCCGCCCCACCCCCTGCGGTCCGGCCACCGCACCCACCCCCTCCCCATCCCGGCCAGCCCGCCGGCCTGCTCATCCTGCCGTCTCACCCATCCCCCTTCCCATCCCACCAGCCGCCTGGCACCCTGCGCATCACACCTTCCCACCCATCCCCTTTCCCATCCCGGCCAGCCGCCCGACCCCTTAGGGCCTGCCCATCCCGCCTTCTGACCCATCCCCACCAGCCCCCCGGCCGGCCCATCCAGCCACCGCACCCATCCCCTTACTCATCCTGGCCGGCCGCCCTGCGCCAATCTACTCAATCAGGGCTCATTTACTCAACATAGTAGCAATCTGAAAGTTGACATATGTTATTCAGACGTAATGCCTGCAAACCTGAAGGCGCGCTTTACCCTAACATGCCTGCATCTCAAACCTTATTCGAAACCCGTACAGCAACACAATCTACATTGTCCCCACGTGTGGTAGCCACGCGTTCCTCTACTTATTGCCATTCTGGCCTACTTGTTTTTTTTGTTTTCATTTCAGGGTTTTCAGTCGGATTCTTGCAAACAAAGTTGTGAGTTGAAAGTGCGACACATACCCTGTACAGCACCTGGGGTACTGTCAGGGCTGTCCCGCCTGCGTCGAGGCACCAGGCAGAGTGCCAGTGGCAGAGTCTGGACAGTATGCTGCCAGCGCCGCTCTAACGCCCCTCTTCAGCCGGCGCCACTCACAAGCATGCCTTGGCACTACCGTGTACACATGCGAAGTGCATGCATGGCACGCTAGCAAGAGAGAAGGAATCAAGTGTGAATAAAGTGTATTGTGGGGTAGAAAGGGGGCAGCAGGGGAAACACAAGTGCGCACGACAGGTTGAACTGCTCCCAGGTGGAGGCAGGTGCGGCGAAAGGACGCCTCAAGCTGAGCTGCATCATGCCGTGCCCTGAACTAAGTGCAGGCTTGGGAGTGGCGCCGGCGCCCGGCGGCATCGGGAGGCGGGAGGGGGCTCAGCTGGCGGGAGGCGGCGGGCCGTTTCCTCAGGGCCGTGATCAGGCACCGCATGCCGATTATGTGCAGGGCGCCGCAAGCGAAGGAAAATTGCGCGCCTTCGTTTTCTCCCGAGTGCTCAAGTGAGCACTGTTCTCGGGACCGAGCACTGTTCACCTGCGGAAGCCCAGACATACGTGCAACTAGATGAAAGTCGTAGTCGCTGGTGCGCATAGCAAGCAGCCAGCAGCAAATCCGGCAACTTGTGCGCGGTGTATTTGCGAGGCACAGCATTATGCCAGGGTGTCCACCCGTGGGTGAATTTACCCGGTTCAAGGCGGCGGCGAAAGCAGGATTAGAGGCACAGCATGCACAGCGCGCCGCCAGGCGCCGCTGCGCCGCTTCCTGCATACCCGCTCGCGCGAACGTAACCGTGCCGTGTCAAGTCGACCACTTGTTCAACAAGACAACCCGCCAGCCAAGAGCCCTCTTGACACCAATTTGTCAAGGCTGGGCCGGGCGCCAGTGGTAGCGCCCCCTGAAGGCGCGCTCCCCCTGGACTCCCGCTCAACAAAGTTTTGCTGGCTGTGTGCGCCGCCCTGCATGCTGTTATGGCGCCGGTAGACGCGGTTGCTGAGTCAGCCCTGCCAAGCGGCGCTCCTTATTCATGCCCTCATGAGGATCGCGCCTTTAGAGCACCCACGGGGGCCCCCGCCCTTGTGGCAAGTGGCGGAGCTGGGGTCTGGCCGCCGCTGTTGTGGGCGGTTTGGCGTGCCCCACTGTGGCCATGCGGCATAGGCTTTTCTACAAGAGCAGTTGTTCTGGCAGTGGTACACCCAATTGGCATGTCCAATACCAAAGTGCTTTCACTTGGATCCATGTTCACATGCAGCGTGCGCCGCTCAGGGAGCGGCAGAAGCTGGGGTGAAGGGCAGGGCGATGCTTCTGCTGCATTGCACCCCACAGCAGGCCAACCCACCAGGGCGTCTGTTTCCCATTACCACCTGTTCCTGTCCGAGGCCCGCAACCTAACGTCCACGACCCATCGCACCCCGAGACTCTCGCTGGTCTCCCTCCCTCTTGGCCTGAGAAGGCAGCCCACATCGCTTCTCTCTCTCCTTCTCTCGGCCAGAGGATCGCCTGCCACAATGCGGTTCCAGCCCCGGCTGGAGGAGGCGTTCCAGGAGGCGCGGGCGGCGGCGCTCACGCGCGGCGACATGGGCGTCGCCGCCCTCTCCTGCTGCCTCTGGACCACCCAGATGCTGGGCTTTGCACTGGCGGGGGAGGGGCGCACCTTTGCCAAGGTTGGAGGGGGGAGTGGGGCGGCAGGAGGGGAGTGGCAGTGCAGCCTGGAAGAGGTCCTATAGAGGGGATACCCAGTCATCGGATAGGATCTGGCAGCCGCCAGATATGCCAGCGGTGCACTGCCATCGCAGGGAGGGAGCCATGATAAGATTGTGCCTGGGCGGGACATTAAATCTTTCCAAAGGACAGCAATAGCCCTGCCTCACTTTCCAAAGGACAGCAATAGCCCTGCCTCTCCCTCCTTCATGCCCTGACCCTATTGGCCCCCTCCCCCCTCCGCCTTGCCACCAGGCCCTCCTGCTCCTGGCCGTCAACTTCCTGCCGCTCTTCGAGGGGCAGCACTGGCAGGTGTGCCGCGCCCGCAACTGGTGCCTCACAATCTTCAAGGTAAGGCGGAGTGGGGATGGCACGCAAGGTGGATACGCAGTGCAGCGTGGGTGGTTGGACTCTGGCAGCGGTGCGCACAGGGTGTGGCGCACGCAATTGGCAGTACGGTGCGGCAGGCGTGCAAGGGCAGGGTTCCCTGGCAGAGTGTGCCTACTGAGCTTCCCGCCCCGCCACGTCATCTTTGCCTGCATCACACCCCTCACATCTGCAGGCCATGCTCTTCTCCCTGCTCTGCTGGGAGGCTGGGAGGCCTCGCACCGCTGCCCCTGGCTCCGCTACTGCTCAGCTGACAGCAGTTACCTGCCCAGCTGCCCTGCAACCGCCCTGGCTTGACAGCAGCGGCAGCGGGGTGTGCACCGCTGACGTGCCAGCGTGCACTGGGCTGCCCGAGCGTGTGCTGCAGGCAGGGGCGTCTGCTGCTGCCACCCCCGCCCCCCAGCCCCCCGGCGGCTTCTCCCTGCTCGTCCCTCTCTTCACGGAGGTCGGTCAGGTTAGGAACACACTGGGGCAGGTCAGCGCACCCAGCATGCTCAGCGTGGCATGGCAGTGCTGCAGTGACAAGATGATGCGGTGCCACTTGCGTGATCGGCCGGCTCCCAGGCGGCAGCCGAGCAGGCAGTCCAGTCCTGCCACTCCATGCCCGGCCACAAGTTACTGATGAATCAGCATTCTTGAATCATGACCTCTCCCACCGCCCTCCTTCCCCTGCCCCAGCAGAGCAAGCTGTTTGCCCTCATGCACGCCGGCCTGGCCTTCCGCTACAGCCGCTGGCAGCACACCGCCGCGCTGCAGACGGCGCTGACGGCGGCTGCGGCCGCACAGTGCGCCTGGCAGGACGTGTGCAGAGGGCCCGGGCTGGCAGAGGGCACGGGCACCCTGAAGCGCATGGCCGCTTTCCTGACCAATGCACACGTGCTGCCGCTGCCAGCCGTGCTTTCTGCCACGTCAGCAGCGCCTGCTGCTGCGCTGGCCCGCAATGCTACAGCTGCCACGCTGGCAGCCGGGAGCTCAGGAGGCACCCTGTCGCCTGCCATGCTGGTGCTGCCCGAGCATCTGGATGCCTGCCGCCTGGTCATCTTCTGGGCGCAGGCAAGCACCCGCCGCTGTGCTGCTTGTTGCAGCTGCTGGGCCTGCTTCCGCTTGGCTGCTGCTGCTGCTGTGCCTGCCGCCGTTGCAGGCTGGGGGCTGGAATTGATGCTGGCTGCCACCCCCTTGATGTGGCTGCCACCCACCTGTCCTCAACCCCCTCACCGCCGTGTCCCCCCTGACCCCTCCCCCTGCAGCTGTGCTTCGGCTGGGCGCTGCCCGTGTGGGCAGCGGTGCTGGGGGAGGGCCACGCGCGCGCCCGCTTCGCCCTGCAGCACTCTGCCCAGCTGCAGCCCGAGGAGAGGGAGTGGGCGGTGGTGGCGGCGGTGGGCAGCGACTGGCTGGCAGCCGGCTACCAGTTCCCCATGGTCTGCCTCATCGCATGGCACCTCATGCTGGCAGCCGCTGTGACTGTCACAGGGCAGCCCCGCGCGGCCGGCGGCTGAGGCGGCGGGTGCAGGTGGTGCGCCCAGCTGAACTGTGTGCGGCTCCACCTTAACCCCGACTCCCATGACGAGTGTCAATGTTTTCCAGTAGTAGAGCGCGCAAGGTGTGCTTTTCTGTCCTGCAGTCCATCCACATGTGTACTTTGAAGAAGCTGCTTCTTCTACTGCAGAACCCTTCTCTTGCTGCAGAACAACTTTGCACAACCCGATCATGCCGCACAACAACGGGACTGCAGTCCTGCTACCTGGGCCTTCATTCTGTGCCTGGCGTAGGGCAGGCCGAACCGCCAATGGACTGCTTTTGATATTTCATCATACATTCACCCTCTCCTGTTAGCGTTTGAGCGAGCCAAACTGTCAACCGAAGTACCAGCTCCCATGGCATAGCATGGGGAGGCCAGCGGGCACTAGCCAGCAGGCGTGTGACCAGGGCTGCAGCCACCGCAGCACAGCAACCAACCCTGCACAGCCCCGGCTGCCTGGCTGCTCCATGCAGTGGTTCTGCAGGAAAAGAACAGCTCTCAGCCTGCTTTGTGTGACGCACCAGGCCTGCTTTGTGTGACACACCAGGCGTTATGACACACACCAGGCGTGAATCAAGGCTACGGCCGAGTGACTTAGAGTGACCGCCACTAATGGAACACCCGGCCTGACAGCTTGCGCAAAGCCCACCGCGGGGCAGCACCTATCTTCGCAATGGCGCTGTTGCTGGCATCGACAGACACACGTTTCTCGCTCGTGTTGCATACGGGCCTGTTGTGTCTGTCATGCCACCTTCACCCTGCCTTACAGTCTGTAATGAGCATGCTTGTGAATGCATCACAACATGCTGACGAGTCGACTGGCCATACAGCTTGACACATCCCCAAGCAGCAGCAGCACGCTGCTTCCCCTGCAGCCGCTCACAGCTTGGAGCCAGCTGCGTCCCGGACCGCACGCTGCGGGACGCCACTGCTGCTGCTCAGCAGGCTGCCAGGCGACGCCGCTGCCGCCTGCTCCGCCAGCCGCTCAGCCAGCTTCTTGGACAGCATGTAGGAGATGGCCTCGATGCTGCACTCAACACGGGCAAAGCAGACGGGAGGGGGGAAGAAGCGAAGGAGGGAAGAAGCGAAGGACGTCGATTGATGGGCATCTGAGCGGGCACGGGGTGTGGGAGGATGCGCGGGCCGGGTGGCGCCGCGCTGCCACCAGCCAACCGCCTGGCGCGCTCCCAAGCCAGAATGGGCCGCCCACCAACCCAGAATGGGCGGCCTACCAGCCTTCATGGCGCATGCCTCCCCACCTGCCCACCCACCTGATCATTGGGTTGACCCCCGTGGGTGTGGGGAAGGTGCTGCCGTCCAGGCAGTACAGCCCTGCCACCTCCCAGCACTCCCCCGCCGGGTCCAGCACCGAGCTGGCGGGGTCGGAGCCTGCGGGAGCGGCAGGGAGCACCAAGCGACGGCAGCCGGGCACGGCAGTCAGGTACACACACATCCAACACTGTGCGTGGCACGCAACACTGTGCTGGGAGCAAGCAGCGGCTGAATTGGGGAAAGGCGGGCCCATCCGCCACAGCGGGCGGCGAGCCGACATCGGCGCATGGGGCAGTTTCGGCAGGCATGCATTCCCAGCAGGCAGCAGCTCTCACCCAGGCGGCAGGTGCCCATTTGGTGGGCAGAGAAGAGCGGCATCTGGAGAGGGACTGCGCCCGTGTGGACAACCTGGGAAAGAAAGGACTGGAAGGCCCAGCTGCCTGCTGCGCTGCCTGCTGCGCTGCCTGCGGTGGCGCCAGTGCTGCCCGCAACGCTCTCCCCTGGCCCTGCCGGCACCAGACCCGCACTTGCCCCTGCGCCGCCGTCGCTGCCGCCGCCCACAGCCTGCGGCGTGCCCGCCGCCCCTGCCGCTGCCGCCACAGCCGCTTCTGGGCTCTCAAAAGAGAAGCGCCCCTCTGGGGAGTTGAGGATGCTCATTACGGTGGTGGCACCTGCTGCCGCCATGCAGCGCAGGCCCAGCTCCACCCCCTGTGGCACGAATGGGCCCAGGCAGGCAGGGGGGAGCAGGCGTGGGCGTTTGGTGAGCTTTCCTGCACAAGCGTCCGCCCCAGGCATCTGATGCGACCTCCCTCAGCCTTGCTCCCCCCTTGCAACACGCAGCAGTTCATGTGTGGTAGCCCAAGCAAGCAAGTGAGCAAGCACACCAAGCGGGGGTGGCTGCATGCCGGCCATGGAACCAAGCAGTCGGGCAAGCAAGCAGGCGGATCAGCAGGCAGACAATGTGCAAGGGAACAGACATTGTGTGTGGCACCTGCCCTTCCTAACAAGCCTAGCAAGCCCAAACCCGAGCACACCCACCCACCCGCATCATCGAGCCCGCATCCTCTTGAGACAGGCTGTAGTGGATGCGGGGCCGGCCAGACCTGTCGGCCACCACCCGCCCGCTGCCAGAGTCCCGCACCAGCACCAGCACGATGCAGCAGTTGGGGTACTGCAGCATGAGGCGCTTAAAGTCGTTGCCACCCAGCCAGGGGGCAGCGGCAGCAAAGAGGCCGGGGTGCACCTGCGGGGGGCGGGCGGCGGCGGCGGTGGCAGCAGATGGGGTGGAGGGTGAGGGAGCATGGGCTGCAGGGTGGACGCCATGAGTTGTGAGAGCGGCATCTCCGGCAGACTGCTGTGCTGCTGAACGTGCTGACTGACTTCTGAGAGGGATGCGAGCTGGCAGGCGGGCAGGAAGTTGGGCAGGCACGGCAGGCCAGGGTGTGCGAGGGGAGCCTTGGGTAGGGGCACACAAGCATGCGCAATGCGCGTCACCAGCAAGGACTGGCCCGCAAAAGCTGAACACACAGGCCCGCAGCCCCACAGCTGCCCACTAGCAGCCCCAACCTCCCCACACGAGGGGCTCAGCCTCACCGCCGGAGTGTACAGCAGGCTGCCGTAGCCACTGCCCTCCCAGTCCCCCGCCTGCTTGCTGAAGATGCTCATCAAAGTACCCTCCCAGCAGCGTATACTGCCCCCGCCTCCGGTGCCAGCGCTGCTGCGTGCTGGCAGCATGTGCAGGCGACGCTCCGGCTCTGCCTCCTGCTGCTGCGCACCGCTGCCTGTTGCGGCACCCGCCGCTGCGGCGCATGCGGCGCGTCCTGCTGCGCCTGCCAAATCCTCAATGTCAGCTGTGCTCCCGGCTGCCGCTGCTGCTCCTTCCCCCTGCTGCTGCCGCTGCTCCTGCTTCCCCCCCGCATCACCAACGCTGCCAGCCCCACTGCCAGTGCTGCTGCCGCTGCCACAGGACGATTCGCTGCCTGACTGTGGTGGGAACAGGCCCACCACGCATGTGCACGGGTGCAGGCGTAGGTTGCCACCCACATTGCCGCTGCAGGTGATGCGGCTGCGCTGCAGCAGCGCGGGGCTGTGCAGGCTGCCTGCGGCGCTGATGACGACGGGGGCCTGCGAGGGGGGTGGAATGCAGATGGGTGGCGATGAGGGCGGGAATGTTCAAAGTGAATCATTTAAAGGGATCACATGAAGGGAAATGAAGGATGGGGTGGGAGCCGCTCCGTGCCCGCTGTTCTCCACCTTCGTGTACCTCATGCCTGCTGCACAATCCAACACCCTGACCACTCTGATCATTCAAACTCCGCCCAACCCACACTAACTCCCCCTCAGCTTGCCTGGATGGCGAGCCTGAGAGGCGCAGAGTTGCTGCCCGCCAGCACCAGCACGCCCTCTGCCTTCTTGTGCCGCGCGTGGGCCTGGCTGCCGGCATCCTTGGGGTTGAGAGCCTCCCAGAGCACCTTTTCCGCCCATGCCCCTGCACACAGAATGCGAAGGGTGCGGGCAGGGGAAAGGAGCGTTAGCAGGCGCAGGCACAGGCATCGGCGGGGGTTGGCGACAGGGGAACGCAAACTTGAGATTCCAGCAAGCTAGCTAGCTGATCTGGAGCGGCCCAGGTACCGCCCCAGCGGAGGCGCACGGCAGCTGTGAGGTTGTCACGGCGGCTGGCACCCAAACCATCAGGTTATGTACAGGTGCAGATTGCCGCCATCCCGTTGCATGCAGATAGAGAGTGCCGCCGCTTGCTGAGCTGACCTGTGATGATGCGGGCGCCAGCTTGGCACGCGTCGGCCAGCCAGGTGTTGACCGAGTCCTGAGGAGGGGGGGCGGAAGGGCAGAAGAGATGGGAGGGAGAGTTTGGGTGGGCAACACACGTGGTGGGCAGCATGCAGGGGCCGTGGTTGCAGAGAATGCAGCGCACGTGTCACATATGGTGCAATACACACCTCCACAAGTGTGCCACCCCCCTCCTCCCATCAACTGATGTTAATAGAATGTCTTAACCTCCCGCGGCTGTCCAGTGCCGCAACCTCTGCGCCACCCGGCCTCCCCATGCCCTCCCACACACACCCTGCCGCACCTGCTTGTAGCCGCGCGCGCAGCCCAGGCAGCAGTGCCCGCCGCAGTCGGCGTTCAGGCAGTTGCGCGGCACCTCGGCGCAGTGCACGCCCAGCCCTTGCAGGCCGCTGCGCAGCGCAGAGCACATGGGGCTGCACAGGGAGAGGGGGAGGGGGTGCTGGGGCGGCAGGCCGGGGGCAGGCTGGGTGGGCAGGCAGGGTGGGCAGGCGGGCATGTAGGCTAGGCGGGCAGATGCAGGTAGGAAAGAAGAGGCGCCATGACCTACCAAATTCAACGACGTGTTCAGTTCACCTCTTCCAACATTGCAATGGTGCCACATCCCGATCAGCCCCGCCTCTCTCGCTGCCATCTGCCTTCCTCTCCCACCCTTCAGGCCCCCCAGCACCTGTGCTTGAACCCGGTGTGCACGCTCAGCCGGGAGCACACGGCATCCAGCGCTTCATCGTAGCGCTCAGAAGCAAAGGCGGGCAGCCCGTGGGCCTCCGCCCACTCGCGCCTGCACGGAGGGAAGCAGCCAGGGCAGCAGTAAAATGGAGGCAGCAAGCAAGCGAGCAGGCAAGCAGGCAAGCAGGCAAGCAGGCAAGCAGGCAAGCAGGCGAGCGACAGCAAGGCAGCAGCATGCAGCAGTCGTGCTGACCAGCCGTGAGCAATGCCAGCCACTTATGCGCCCCCAACACCGCCAGGCCTGCACTCTCGCCCCACTGCCTGTCAGCGATTCACACCCCGCTTGCCCGCCACAAGCATGCTGCCCACTGCCTCCACACCTCGGCACACACACACACACACACACACACATAGGCTTGCTTGCCTGACGTGGGGCGGGGTCTTGAAGGAGGCGCACCAGTTGACGCGCGTGCCGCCCCCCAGTGTGGAGCCTGCCAGCACAGACATGCTGCCGTCCTCGCTGGACAGCACGCCCGCCTGCTCATACATGCGCTCAAAGGACTCCCCCTCCTGCATGAGCGGCGGTGGGCAGGGAGAAGATGAAGCGTCAGCTCAACTGCAAAGGTCCCTCAAAGGACTCCCCCTCCTGCGCGGATGGGCAGGAGAAAGAAGACAGAGCAGCGTGCCCCACCTCCAAGTCAGATGCGGAGGCACCTGCCCAACACAGGCACGGTGCCGCCACCATCGCCACGCACTCTATGTGTGCGCCTGCAGGAGCTGCAGTAGCCTCGCCCGTGGTGTGCAGGACCGACACCATGCACCCAGTGGTTTCACGTCAGCATGCAAAGCACGCAACGTCGTGTCTTGGGTGGGCATGCGCACAGCCTTCCAACGACCACCACCCACAGCCCAGCAATGCCCGGCCCGGGGCAGGCAGCGTGCAGCGTGCAGCACGCGCATCCTGCCGCAAACCAGCAGGATCACCCCACGGGTGGTCCCCGGCACAAACCCCGCCCTTTTCCAAGACTGCTTTACTCTGCAGCACAGCACAGCACGGCACAGCACAGCACAGCACAGCACAGCACAGCACAGCACAGCATGGCATGGCATGGCACAGCACGCACAGCACAGCACGGCACAACACACCACAGCACATCACACCTTCAACGTCATCTCCAAGGTGGGCACAAACCCGGCCTTCTCCAGGACCACCACCCGCAGCCCGGCGCGTGCCAGGTTGGCGGCACCCACCCCGCCGCCTGCCCCACTGCCGACCACCACGACGTCGCACTGCACTGCCAGCTGCAGAGGGGATAAGCAGGAGCGGCGGCGGCGGGAGCACAGGGCGTGAGCAGTCGGGGCAGGCGGGGCAGGCTAGCAGGCTGCCGTGCTTTACTCTCAAGGATAATGAGGCCACAGTGCACCTGCCTCCTGTCCCATGGCAGGAAGAACCGCCACGCTAGGCTAGATACACACGAGCCAACACCAGCAGTTTGCCCCGAACCTCACAACCTGCCCGGGATCTAATCGGCCCAACCACCACCCCAGGAAACCCCTACCCCCCTCCCCGCCCCCACCCCCCCTTCCTGACCTGCGGCCGCTCCCTTGTGAGCGCCGGCGCCGCCCCGAAATCGCCTGGCCATGCCACCCGCATGCCCTTGCCCGCCAGCGCTGCTCCCGCCCCGGCTGCGCTGCCGGGGCTGCTGTCGTGCGCGCTGAGATCCACGAGAGCAGCCGCCACAGCCGCCTCGGCCGCCGCTGCAGCCGGAGCGGGCGCCGGTGGGCGCTGTGCGTCCCCCACAGGGTATCCCAGGGCAGCCAGGAGGGGGGAGTTTCCGTCTGGCCCCAGCCACGTGAATTGAGCAATCATGGTGAATGACTTGAGGGCTTTGAACGCCTGTGGCAGGGGGAGATGGCCGGTGGTGAGCATGGAAGGGCGAGGGGCAGAGCGCAGAAGCCGCCGGACTGAGCAGACCTGACGCCCCCCTTGCCATGCTCCCTGCCCACCCTATTGCTGCAGGCCGCCTGTGCATCGCACCGCCAGCACAACCACACACTCACCACGCCCAGCCCCCGCCCTGCAACCCGCCCCATCCGTCTTCTGCACTTGCCTTGCGCATGCGGGCATCGGGGCTCTGTGCCCACGCGAGCAGCACCGCCTCGCGCTGCCGCAGCGGCAGGGCAGGGAAGGATGAGGGCAGCCCAAAGCCGCTGCAGGCAGCAGGACCGGCGGCAGCGCAAGCATGGATGAGTGCACGAGTGCAGGTTTGCGGCAGGTCCCGTGGGCAATGCAGTGAGGTGCAGGTTTGTGGTAGCACAACACTCGCTCCCCACACGCCTTATCCCGCACCCAGGTCGTACACGCACGTGAAGGCGGCGCGCCCCAGCAGCAGGAGGGAGCCGAAGCGTGAGCCCAGCAGGCGCAGCAGCAGGTGGAGCTCCCGCCGCATCTCCAGCGGCAGCCGGGCCTCAATTGTCTCGAGCACCTGAGCAGGGGGCGACGTGCCAGGTGACAGGGGACGGCAGACAGCGGACTCAGGCGACACGAGGCGGCACGAAGGGTATAGACTCCAGTAAGCTGCAGGTTGCTTGCAGTACCCCTTGCCGCTGTTGTGGCAGGGGCCGCCAAGCGGCAGATTGCTGCCTTGTTACCTCCTGCAGTGCCAGCCATGCAGTGCTGCCACCCACCAACACCACCCCACCTTGAGAGCAACGTCATCCGTGCCTCCGCTGCTGTGGCGAAGGAGGGCAGCGGCGGGTGCGTCACCGGCAGCGGCAGCCTCGTCCGCCGGCCCCTCCATCGGGGGCAGCAGCGCCTCCGCAACAGCGCGCAGGGTTACCACCCTTGCTTCCATCGGTGGGATGCGCAGCCAGGGGAATGGTTCCGAGGGGAGGGCTCTCGGAAGGGCGCAATTTCTGTCTTGCCTCGGCGAGCCGTGGACCGGTTCCAAGAGCGGTGTACAGCAAAACCCACACGATCGGATCGGTGGGGCCCGCAAAACAACAACTCTCACAACCCTTCGACGTGGCGCGCCAACTCAGAAATGCTGCCTGCTGGCTCGATCAGGGTTTACGATTGCCAAGCTACAACATCGCAACACCTGGGACAGTGAAAGTGATGGCGCCCGGCAGGTGAGCGATGCGATCCAGCTTTGAAGAAGGGGACTAGTTGCACGGTCGGCTCTGGTCCTATGAGCACCGTGGAATTTCTAGAGCACCTCTCGATTGCCGTCTGCTGGCCCATGCACTGCAGCGCCCGCGGCGTGCCGGCCCCGCCGCCGCTCTGGCTGGTGTGGCTGGGTGCCGCAGTGCGCGCCGCCTTGCTGGCCTGGGGTGCCTGGCAGGATGCGTACCTGGCGGTCAAATACACCGACATCGATTATGAGGTGTATACAGATGCAGCAGCCTTCATGGCCGCTGGCGGGTCGCCCTATGAGCGGTCCACCTTCCGATACACACCGCTGTTGGCAGCGGCGCTGCTGCCCAACGTGACACTGCACCGCGCCTGGGGCAAGCTCCTGTTCTGTGCCGCCGACCTGCTGGCTGCATGGTGAGGCTGGGGGGCGATGGGGATGGGTGCTGGGGGCATTGTGCTGAGGTGGGATGGGCACGGGAGCTTGGAGGCAGCACCTGCTGAGCCCCTGTCAAGGCCCAGCACAGCACTGCCTGCCTGGCACCGCCTGCAGAGACAACCTTGCCGTGCACACACCACCGCCTCCCTGCAGGATGTTCAGTCGCCTCATGCGGCATCGCCAGCCGGGCGGAGCGTCTGCCCGGCTGCAGGCAGCCGGCGTGGCCCTCTGGCTGTTCAGCCCCTTCACGGTTGCCATCTCGACGAGGGGCAATGGGGAGGCGGTGGTGACGTGCATGCTGCTGGGTCTACTGATGGCTCTGAAGGGCGGTGAGTGGGGGTGGTGATGGCAGGTGGGCGTGGCGTGAGTGATGATGTGAGGCGCGGTGTAGAGTGCACATGCAGTCGTGTGGCAGCAAGACCTCACCGTCCAATGCCCGACGTACTGGCTGCATTTGCCTCCGCACCGCCGCGCCCTGTGTTACCCCAGGCCGCTTGGTGCCAGCGGCGCTGCTGTTTGGGCTGGCGGTACACTGGCGCGTCTACCCAATCATCTTTGTGCTGCCCCTGCTCCGGCACTTTGCGCTCCAGCGGCAGTCCAGCAGCAGACTCAACTGCAGCAGCAGCAGCAGCGAGGGCAGAGGTTTCGGCAGCCAAATGGCTGCTGCGGCAGGCGCGCTGCTGTCGCCACGCGGCGTCGCCTTTGGCGCGCTTTCGGGCGGCCTCTTCCTTGGTCTGGCGGCCCTCTTCTACCGCCTGTATGGGCACCCCTTCCTGCACGAAACCTACCTCTACCACGCCTCACGCACCGACCCTCGCCACAACTTCTCGCCCTACTTCTACCCGGCCTATCTGGCCAGCGCCGGTGGCGGCGCCGCTGCCTGGGACGTGGGCTGGTGAGCTGGGCGGCGTGGGCCATGCATGCGCAAGCGTGGGTGTGCTTGTGTGGGCAGGGAGGGGTCGGCAGGGTCAGGGGGGCCACGGCCCGGGGCATTGGAGGGTGCACCAAGCGAGCCAGCTGCTGTGCCCGCCCAGCTGTGTTTCATTCAAGCACGTGCAGTTCGCAATCTACGCTGTGCACATGCCCCTTATCTCGCCTTCCCCCCTGCCTTCCGCCCCGCCCTCAAGGTCCTTCTCCCTGGCGCAGGCGGTGCTGCAGGCAGCTGTGGGCTGGACCTGCGCTGCCGACCTGCCCTTCTGCTTCCTGCTGCAGACCATGGTTCTGGTGGCATTCAACAAGGTGAGTGAGCAGTAATGGAGCGGAATGGGCGGGCTGAGGGAGAGTGCCAGAGGAGCTTTGAGGGCGGCGAGTATGGCGAGGGACTTTATTTTGTGTGTGCTTTGCCCGGCTGCGCCTACTGCTGCGCCTACCGCTTCGCCTCTGGCTTACACGGATCTGCACCCCAAAGTACTGGCCTCTGCCCTGCCTGCACGTCCTGCCTCAATGTGCTTCTCACTCACTCTGATTCCTTGCTTCCGTCCTTGCCTCCCGCCCCCCTGCACCGTCCTGCATCGCAGGTGTGTACCGCCCAGTACTTTGTGTGGTACCTCTCCTTCCTGCCCCTGGTACTGCCCAATCTGCAGGCCGCGCCCAACCAGGTGAGCAGCAGCAGTGTGTGCCTCTGCGGTGTGTGTGCACCCTGTTGCGCTGCTGCACGTCTCCCTGCCGCAGCCTGCTTGCCTTTTGGGTACGGTTTGGTGCACAGCCGAGCCAACGGAAGCAGCGCGATGCCAAGCCGCCCCTGACGTCCCTCAAGCTCCCCCACCCACCATCCCTCCACTGCAGGGGCGGCTGCTGGCGGCCAGCGCTGCCTGGGGTGCCGCCATGGCTCACTGGCTGCTGTGGGCCTACCTGCTCGAGTTCCAAGGCTGGCGGGTGTACCTGCCAGTGTGGGCTGCCAGTCTGGCGTTCTTTGCTGCCCACGTGTGGCTCATTTGTGAGCTACTGGCAGCCTGGCGGGCGGGGAGGGCAGCAGCGCAGGCAGTGCAGCCGGTCAGCAAGCGCAAGGCCAGCTGACGCCTGCCCTGCCAGTGTGTGCTCGTGATGTGCTGAGTCTTGGGCCCTTTGTTACACACAGGATGATGCAGATCGATCACAGCAGAGAGCTCACAACAGCGTGTCCCAGGGGCACGAGGCAGGGGTGGCTGGGAAGGTGCAGGCATGCATGCACGTGGTAGCTGCCATTCGCTGGCAATCGAGGTGCCGACGGCACCGGTACCAGCACCCACCCATCCATCATTTGGTGGCCAGCGCCGTCACTGTGGCCGCCACCCAGCACAGCACTGTCCACACAAACCAAGCAATGGCCCCTTGTTCGGGCAGGCCATCCCGCAGGAACATGTTTTCCAGCATCCAGCCAGCCAGGCCGGTGCTGAGCTGGCTGCAGCGGCCCTGCGGCTGCTGCTGTTGCTGGAGGCCGGTGCTGGGGCCGGCAGGTGGTGCCGCGACCATAGAGGGCGCTGTGCCAGGTGCCCACTCGTCTCCCTGGGTTGAGCTGCTCAAAAAGTGGTGGCCTGTGCCATGGCTGCTGGTGCGGCTCCCAGTGGCGCCGCTGATGCCCTGCTGCCCAGAGGCAAGCATGAGAGCCCGCCTGCACTGGCCACGGGCGGCCAGGTAGGTGGGCAGCAGCCAGCCCAGCCAGAGGGTGAGGAAGTCGAGGGCGGCGGCGCACTGGCGCAGCCTGCC
>JAPTJF010000758.1:0-15963 GCA_029339195.1 Micractinium sp. NFX-FRZ
CCACCACTCCCCTCCCCCCCCCCCCCCCCCCCCCCCCCCCCCCCCCCCCCGTGTCCTGAGAGCCCAGCCCCACAAGCCCTTTTCTCGCCTCCGCAACCCGTGCCCACCTTTGGGAAGCGGCACGTCTCGTCCAGCAGGTCCAGTATGCCCATGCGCGCCTCAATCAGGTCCAGCACATCCTGGTTGTCCACAAACTCGATGTAGCTCCACTCAATTGCCTCACGCTCGTACTCAGCCTGGGCAGGAGGGGGCGTGGGGTGGGGAGCACATGCGAGACAGTCAGGCAGCCGAGGCGTCGCATGCAATTGCACGCATGATGTCATCAGGTAGCAGAGGCTGCAAGCACAGCAAAGTGAGCGGCCGCTTCTCCATGATGGCTGCCGTGTGCAGGGCGAGCACCCTGCAGTGGAGGACTCAAATGCAGGCCGAACTGCGGTGCCCACCCGCGCAGCCGCCAGGCAGCCAGGCAGCAATCCACGCCCACCGCCTCCCCTCACCTGCTCCATCTTGAACACGTGCTGGTTGAAGTGCTGCTGCAGCTTCTCATTGGCCAGGTTGATGCAGAACTGCTCAAAGTCGTTCTCCTTGAACTGCTCAAAGCCTGCGGGGACAGAGTACGTGGGGGTCGGGGTGTGGTGGCCCATGATTCCTTGGCAGATCAGACGGGACCGCCAAGGCACAACTCCACAGGAGGTCGCACCTGCTGCCCCCCCCCTGGCCCTGCCCCATGCAGCGACCACATGCCACCTCACACCTCCCAACCCCTCCCCCTGCCCCGCATCCCCACCCACCGTAGATGTCCAGCACGCCGATGAGGTTGGCCGCGTGAGGATCCTGCCCAATGGCCGTGTTGATCTTCTCCACCAGCCAGTCAAAGGTGCGCGAGTAGATGGTCTTGGACAGCGAGTCGCGGTTGTCCACCGCCGCCGCCACGTCAATGGGCGACACAATGGCGCCGTCGGGGGTCTGCCGGGTGCGCGTGGTGAGGGCCTTGCGCAGGCCCTCTGCATCCACGCCCAGCAGTGCAGCTGCCGCCCCCAAGCTCTCCTCGCTGGCTGGCGACACCGCCGACGCGTCTGCACCGTCTGCTGCCGACTCCGTGAACTCCACGTTCCCCAGGTGCAGCACAGCAGCCACGGTGCGGAACACGGCGTCCTGCTCCGCCTCGGGGATGCCCACCACGCTCATCGACCTGCGGTGGGGCAGTGGGTTCAGTGTGTGGCGCGGATAGCAGGATAGGAGGAGGCGAGCAGAAGAGGGAGGGGGCAAATGGGGGAGGGGAAGCAAACAGATGAGCGAGGACAGGCACAACCCCTAGCACAATGCTTTGGTCTGGCCCTCAGCATGCCGGGAAACGCCCATGGCGAACCTCCAAACCCCCAAGTGCTGACTGCAGCCGTCTTACTTGCGTGTGCGCCGGTACTCCTCCGCGTTGCTGACGCCACGCAGGTCGTAGCAGTTGCTGCGGTTGAGGTAGCGGAAGTGCTTGGCGGGCTTCAGGCGCAGCGCGGCGCGCTCCGCCTCGCTGGCGCCCTCGCAGAGCTACAGACCGGAGTTCAGGGTGGAAAGCAGGAATGTGGCATGAGAGAGGAGTGTGGCGAGGAGGAGGGGCATGGGAAGTGGACTTGCAGCAGCATGGGTAGGACAGCATGCAGCAGTGCAAGTGCCAGGCGTCAACAACCCTGAAACCCTGGCTACGGCAGGCTGCCCAGGGCGCCTGCTATCTACTGGCCGCCCATCAAGTTCCACACAGCAACCTCCTCTTCAGGTGACACCAGGCACGCAGGTCAGCACACACACCTGGTAGAAGACGTGGTAGTTGCGCTCCGGGTCGTTGATGTTGACCACGCGGGACCGCTCCAGCAGGTAGGTGCGGATGGCGGCGCCTGGGAGGATGGGGGAGAGGGGTGGAGGAGATGAGGGGAGGGATGGGGGTGAGGAGGGAGGAGGGCGCCCAAGACACTGGCAGGCAGAGCCGCACGCACCATGGCACATTGTACAGCACCAAGCACCCAGCACCCACCCGGCTGTCCAGCTGACAGCAGGTTGCAAAGGGTGCACGCCACACAAGCCTCACGCTGCGCCGGCCTGCCCATCAGCCCACCCCACCTAGCCATCTGCCCCCCACACTGGCACAGGCGGCGGCCTGCCCATCAGCCACCCCATCAGCCCGCTCTGTGTGTGCCCATGCCCGCCACCACCCACCCGAGATGCGCCCCTCCTTGTTGAACTGGATCTCCGTGAACTTGCCAAAGCGCGAGGAGTTGTCGTTGCGCACCGTCTTGGCGTTGCCAAACGCCTCCAGAAGGGGGTTGCTCTCCAGCACCTGAGGGCAGAGCATGAGAAGAGGAGCAGGCGCTGGCAGTGAGAACATATGGGCAGGGTGGGGTGGCCATGCTCCCAAGCAGCAGGTTGGTCTTCAGCACATGGGCAGGCGGTGGGGTTGCCACACGGGCAGGTGGCAGCAGAGGTGGGCGCAAGAGTAGCCAGGGAAGCTGGCGGACTGGGCAAGGCAGGCAGGAAGGGAGCCAGGCATGGCAGCAAGGGCACAGCAGCAGCCCCGCCGTGTGCCTGCCTCCCATGCTCCACAGCGCCTTAACATTGCCTGGCAGCCCACCCCCGCCTGCACACCTGCTGCTCCACGCTGCGCCTGCCGCTCATGCGGCTGCCGTCCTGGTACCCGCCCATCCATGCGAGGTACTGCATCAGCAGCTTGCTGGTCTCGGTCTTGCCTGCACCAGACTCGCCGCTGACCTGCAGGCAGGCGGGCAGGGCAAGCAGCCAACGTAGGGCAAGGCATCGGTAGGAATACAGGGCAAGCCGTTTTGGACAAGGGGGCAGTGCCTGCATGGCCCCCGGTTGCACATGTGCCTACACGAAATGGCAGCTGCAGCTTATTTCATAAGAGCAGGCGCTTCAACTGCCATTGACATGGCCTCCCTGTGCAACCCGCCGAGCTGGCTAGGACGCCCAGCTGCATGCCCAGCCCGACCCAGGCAGGCACCCATCCGGCCACCCTCCCCACAAGCGCCCCCGCCACCACGCACCAGGATGGACTGGCTCTTCCCCTCCTTGCGCATCTGACGGTACGACTCGTCGGCAATTGCGTACACGTGGGGGCTGAGCTCCCCCAGCACCAGCCCGCGGTACTGCTCCATCATGTGCAGCCCGTACAGGTGGGCCATGGGTGCAAATGGGTTCACCGCAATCAGGATGCCAGACACGTAGCTGCGGGGGAGGGGAGGCGGCGGGGTGAGTAAGGGCCAGCTGGAGGTGCAGGGCGGGCCAGCATCTGCAGTGGCAACCACAAGCTGGCAGCTGCGCATGCCCCCACCGCTGGCCAGCGGACGCTTGCTGCCTGCCTGCCCGCCCTGCCCCGTCACTGCCAGAGACTCACGTGTAGATGTCATCCGTCTGGTAGCGTGCCTTGAGGTTCCACAGCACGCTGGGTTCGTTGAGGTACGACATGGTGGTCATGTCCTGGGGGCAGAAAAGAAATGGGCAGGCAGGCAGACAGGCAGGGGGGCGGCAGATGAGCGAGCGGATGAGCCAGCAGATGGATGAGCGGGCTGGACAGGTTGTGGAGTAGGCCACTCCAGCAGCAGGGCGCACCATTATATTAAGCGAGGCGGGATACCACCAGCAGGGGGCAGCTGCTTGGCGACAAACACGACTGCCCACTTCCAGGTGCCAGCTGGGGACTAGTAGCACACAATCTGGCGCTGGCAGAAGACAAGCGGGCAGCATCAGAGGGTGGCACTTTGCTGAACCAGTGCTGAAGCTGCTGCAAGCCAAAACCGCTGACCATGATTGCTATGATCAAAGGTGCAACGTGCATCGCTGTTCCAGCAGGCAGCAGCACTCCCCTCGCAACTACGCCTCACAAGAAGAGCCCTGGCGCCACAATGCGACACGCTGCGGTGCCCCAGGTCTGCCCCAGGCTGGCAGCAGGGCACGGCCGCGGCCCATGCCTCCCTGCGCTCACCTCCACGCCCGCCACGGAGGTGTTCTGCAGCGGAATGTCGCTGGCGCTGCAATCCTTCTCCACCCCGTCCTCTAGCCGCACGCGCAGCTTGGGGCCCGACATGGCCACCACCTCGCCACGCTTCCAGTCGTCGCTCCATATCCACACGCGCGAGCCAACTGTGTGCAGGGCAGAGCCTGACGGCTCTGAGCTGCTGCCCTTGCCCATGGCTGAATCTGTGGTGGTGCAAGGCTGCCAATGACCTGCAGTGACAGCGGCAGAGGTGAGGAACGTGAGCGGCGGCGGCGGCAGGCGGCACCGGCGTGGCGGGTGCGCCCGCCGGTGGTTGGCAGCAGGGCAGGACCGTGCAGGGCGTCTGACCGCTGTAATGGGTAGTTTGGTGCGCCCGCTGCCCGCCCGGCACCCAAAGCTTCAAGTTCCCGGCGTCGGGCTGCTGCCACTGCTGATCGTCTGAGCCGGTTCAGCGGAGGCGGCCTTGCAATGGAGGGCTCTGTCCATAGCTAAACGCTGCCACGCAGAGCGGGTCAGCAGTGCTACGCCCACCTCAGCCGGACATAGCTCAAACTCTGGCGACTTAGGGAAGCCCCAGAGGGCACAGCAGGTCTTTCTACGAACTCGGGGCCGCGCCAGCAATGTCCGCAGCGGGCGGGAGCGCGCCAAGGCTCCCCGCATTTGCCACCTGCTGCGCCTGCTGCCTACTGACAGGACTGCTAGTTCCAGCCTGTTTAGTGATCAGGTCTGTGCAATTGATGCTCGTGAGGGATGCAGGGGGGTGTGGAAAGCTCCCCGAAAGCTCTTGTCTGATATCAATTCACCGCCGCTGGCGGTGCCGCCCCCTCTTACTGTCGAGAGCGCCCGTGAATGGGGGCTCGCTGGATGTGGCACCCATCAGCAATACTTGAGCCTGCGGCATCGTCCCAGTAATTGGTAGGCTTCCCACACTCATTCTGAAAGCAACCCCGATACAGCCGCAGTATCTGGGTGGTGGGTGCTGCCTCGCCTTGGTTGTGCAAGCAGCCTGTGGACGCTCCGCCCCCGAGGCACTGCCACACCAGGAATCGATAGGCCATTCCCTTGTTTACAAACCTGACGACTCGAGTAAGCCTCTGTCATCAGTGGACGGTGCAGGCACCCGTGGTGCTGGGCCATGGGCTAGCACCCACCAAGGCATGGTACCACCGGTGCCTGCAGAAAAGAGAGGCTGCCAGACTCATCCAGCACAAGGCCTTTCCTGCAGGACTTCCAGGTGCACTATGTGTATGTGTGCTCCACAAACTCATTGCACGTGACCTTTGGGAAGGTGCGGCAGGCGCTGGGCATGCTGCAGCTAGCTAAGGCCCGCAGCAGGGTGGCATCTGAGCGTGCATCGGCTTGCAAAATAGGAGTGTCCCCTCGCCTGACACAGAGCGCTCACCCTTATTGTGTGCTCGCTTCCTGTGGCTGCACATGCCTCCTTTGCACAGGACAGCACTCAACCCCTGCCCTTTTGCCGCCTCTAAGCTGCTCCGACGTCAGCCCGTCACAAATCAACCATTTGCGTAGACACACATGGCTTCACTGCATGCACCGTCGGGTGCAAGCTGAAGAATATCCCTGCGGTGCTCGATGAACGTAGCCGCCTCCTCACGCTCCGCCTAGCTGGCAATTGCTGCGCCTGAAACTGTCCGCAGCTCATCAGCCGTCTCAGTGCTGCCCGCTGTTGATAAGCAGATACCCTTGAGGGCCGTTTCACAGCATTTAAATTTCCACCTGGCTTTCATCATTTTCCTGTCCAGCCAGCAGCCCTGCACTGCCGGCATGCCACACGTGTGCCGCTGCTGCCCCTCCTTGCCCAACACCACAGCACCGTGTGCTGTCGCCTTGAACTTCGAGTGTGACCCCTACGTGACATCTGCCTTCACTGTTTGCTCATGACATCTTTTTGGAATCCTCAGCACGAAATTGCTCCGAGCACGCCCGTGCCAAGGCCCGCGAAGCTTGAAGCGGCGCTATGATACTAACCGAGGCCTGCTGCAGGGCATGTAATTTTCAAGATTAACAATGTGGCACATCATAGATTCAAACAAGGCGCCAGAGAAGCACTTGAAGGAATTTGGCGGCCTGCTGAGCCTGCTGTCGTTTGCATGCAGCCGCTCACAAACTGAGGAGACCCTGCGCATGCCGTGAGATTGTGATCGATTGCAGCTGGGTTCGCTCGATATTCAGGGCACCGCAGAGCCTGCTGCAAGCCCCCCTGCTCTGTGCACGTTCCATCACCCCGCCCCTCGCGGCTCCCCTTGTGGGTGCAGCCCTGCAATACCAGCCTTGGCGGCTCAGCGGTCCGTGGAAGTCAGCTGCGGGCTTGGGCATATAGCATGCGTGCTGCACACGTGAACCAGGCTTCGGCCGTGCAGGGCCCCCGCGCAGCCAGTCCCGCCCCATCCCAGGCAGCGGCGGCGTCAGCAGGGCGGAATGCAGCAGCGGCAGCGGCGATGGCTGCGCGGCGGCAAGGGCGGGAGCCCTACCGGCGGCAGCTGGTGGCGGCGGCGGCAGCAGGCGGCGGCGGCCTGAGCTACAAGGACGCTGGCGTGGACATTGATGCAGGGAATGAGCTGGTCAAGCGCATCCAGAAGCTGAACCCCAACATTGGCGGCTTCAGCGGCATGGTGCCCTTTGGTGGGTGCTGGTGCCGACAGTGGAGCCTGTGGTTTGGTGCGGCAGTGGCTGGGGGTGGAGCACCGGCGCTTGGGATGCCTGGCCGCCCACCCAGGCTGCTGCACACGGCAGCCATGAGCAGTGCAATGCAGCAGTCGAGTCACAGTGGATGTGCTGGCATGGCTGTCCGCTCCGGCTGCATCCGGTCTGCAGCACCGCCAGCCAGGCTGCCGCCGCCACCCCCCTGCGCCCTGCCTCACACTTGCACCCGCGCCCTGCTGCTCCTTCCCGACCCTTCTCCTGCCATCTCCTGCAGGCGACTCTTTCCTGGTGGCTGGAACTGATGGTGTGGGCACCAAGCTGAAGCTTGCTTTCGACATGGGCAAGCACGACACGGTGGGCTGGGGCGGGGCAGGAGCAGCGGCAGGGGGGGTCAGTGCGGGCGAGGTTGTGTTGCGGGGCGGGCGGGGCGCCCGTGCCGCCTGCTGGCACACATGCTTCCACCCCAGCGTGTGCCTGCCCTACCCCTTGCATGCCTGCGCTGCTTGAGCCGGCCGTGCACCTCTTTCCGTGCCCTGCCACGCCCACCCATCGCTGCCTGCTTACTTTCAGCCCCTACTCCCGTCTTCTCATCCCCGACCTCCCCCCCCTTCCCTGGTGGACCCCTTGAACCCCTCCCCGCCCCCTCCCTCCTCTGTCACCGCAGGTGGGCATTGACCTGGTTGCGATGAGCGTGAACGACATTGTGACCAGCGGCGCGCAGCCCATGTTCTTCCTCGACTACTTTGCCTGCGGCAAGCTGGATGTGGACACCGCGGAGCAGGTGGGTGGAGGGGGCACAATGCTGAGGATTCGTGTTGCCGTGCGTGGGTGTTGGTGAGTGGGCCAGGCTTTGGGGTTTGGCAGCGGGGCTTGAGGAACTGGGCTTGTGGACCAGCTGCGCGCCCTGTGCCACTTGGGATGGTGTCGGTTCGTGGCTGTTGTTTCGGCCGAGGTTGAGAGTTTGGACAGTTGGAAGGCGGATGTGGGACACTGCGGGGATCACCAGGATCAGCAGCCAGGTGTGTCTGTATGCACGCAGTTTGGACTCCCATGGCATACGCTGCATGCCAGCCCATTTGCCCGCACGGCCCGCCCGCATGGTATCCAAGCCGCACGCCTCAACCTTGGGACACGGCCGCCGGTCTTGTTACCTATGCCAGAGAGAACCCCAGCCGGGGACGATTTCCACCCAGCCCCTATTACCCATGGCTGACGTGGCATGATCCCCCCGGGACACTCCCTCAACACACACACACACACGTCCAGCACCCCGCACGCTGCATTGCTCTAGCATGCACGCACACCTCCTTGCCCTCCCTGCCCTCGCTACGCTGCGCTGCCATCCGGCTGCCGCACCCCTCCTTCATCACTGCGCCCCTAGCCCACCTACGCACCCGCTGCCGCCCAACCGCTCCCCCCACCCCCCTTTTGTCCAACCCTGCTGTGACCCCCGGGTCACCAAGGGGGGCATCGTGGGTGGGCGGGCGCGCCCAGTCGGGCCCCCGTCACTCCCACCCCTACACTCACCCACCGGCCGCCCACCCAGTTCGCTCAGCAAGTCTGCTTCTCACGCCCCACCTCCTGCCTGCCTCACCCCACAGGTCATCAAGGGCATTGTGGAGGGCTGCCGCCAGTCGGACTGCGTGCTGCTGGGCGGCGAGACGGCGGAGATGCCGGGCTTCTACTCCCCCGGCGAGTACGACCTGGCTGGCTTTGCGGTGGGGTCGGTCAAGAAGGACAAGGTCATCGACGGGTCGCGCATCCAGGTGATTGTGAGGGCGCTTGCCCCTGTGCGTCTGAAGGGGGGTTGGGACGCGTCACTTGTTTCTGGGAGGTGGTGGGCAAGTCAAAGAGGTCAGGAGACCATGTTGCGGTCAGCATGGGCAGGCAGATGGGGTGGGGTAGCGTCCAGGCTGGGGCAGGGGGCTTGGGACAAGGCCACGGAGCCAGCCCCTGCTTCGCCGCCCTTGCACCCAGGCAGCCTTCTGTCGGGGCGCACTTCACTGCGCACGGCGTGGCCTCCACTCCTCCCACCCCTCTGTTTGTCCCGGCCCACAGCTGCACCATCCCGTTTCGACCACCCAGCCAGCCAACCCTCCTCGACCCCGCGCCTCCCTGCCCCTGCCCTCCCTCCCTCCCTCCCCCCCTCCTGTGTGTGTGTGCAGGCGGGAGACGTCATCCTGGGCCTGGCCTCCAGCGGCGTCCACTCCAACGGATTCTCCCTTGTGCGCAAGGTCCTGGAGGTGAGGCTGTGAGGCAGCGGTTGCCATAAGTGTTGTGGCGGGCCTGGAGCACTGGATGGCTCTTCCTTGTGCGCCCGCAAGGTCCTGGATGTGAGCGTCGGCATTGAGGCAGCTGTGTGATGGGTGGGGTGGGGTGGGCCTGGAGCAACGGGTAGTTCTCTCATGTGCGCCGCACAGCCCTGGCGGTGAGGAGGCGGCTCCAGGGGTACCGCGGGGCAGTGTGCCAGGGGCTGCTGCCTGGATGGGGATGCTGTGCAGGGTGGCGGCAGCGTGGCGAGCCGAGCGGGGGGCTGGCAAGCGGTAGCTCAGGCGGACCTGCCCCAGCGTGGACGCCGCGGCACGCCTGCCTGCCTGCGCTCCACTTCCTGCCGCCCCTCGTCCACCCTCTCTGCACCCCCTCACCACCCTCCCTGCCCCTCCCCTCCCCTTGCTCTCCCCCGCAGGTGTCTGGCACCTCCCTGCACGACACCGCCCCATGGAGCGGCGAGTCCTTTGGCCTCACCCTGCTCACGCCCACCGTCCTGTACGTGCGGGACGTCATGAAGATGGTGGGGGCGGCCGACATCCGCGGCCTGGTGCACATGACGGGCGGCGGCTTCCCCGAGAACATCCCGCGCGTCGTGCCCAAGGGGCTGGCCGCCCGCGTGCGGCGCAGCGCGTGGGAGGTGCCGGCGCTGTTCCAGTGGATCCAGGAGGTGAGGGGGCACCCGGTGCTGACTCGTTCGTTGTTGGTTGGTGGAGGCGGGGGTGGGGGTGAGGGGTGCATGCGGGGTTCACAGGGGTGGATGAGGGGAGCGGGTGGCTGAGGGGTGGGGGGCCGCAGCTGTGTTGCCAGTGGGTGGGAGGCGTGGGGTGGGCTGAGGGAGGGAGCGCGGTGGAGGTGTGCGAGCACAGGCGGCGGCTGCCCATGGTGCTGTCCCCATGATGCAGTAAAGTAGAAGGCAGGATCCGCCCGTTACACCTGATACACAGATTCGCCCCACTGCCCACCCTTACCAACACCTCTCAACTCCTTGCCCTCAACATGCCTGCTCCACTTTCACCCAATCGTTACCCCTCCCCTCCTCCTCCCCGCCCCACCCTGCGCAGGCGGGCAAGGTGCCCGACTCTGAGATGTTCCGCACCTTCAACATGGGGGTGGGCATGGTCATCGTGGTGCCGCGGTCAGATGTGGACAAGGTCATGGGGCTGGGGCTGGGCGCCTTTGAGATGGGCGAGATTGTGGAGGGGTCCGGCGTGGAGCTGGTGTGAGGTCAGCAGCCTGGTGGCCGTGTCCTGCCCTCTTTTCCGATTGCGTATCTTGATCACGCGGCTGCACCTGGTGTGACGGCTGCGCGACACTTTCTTTTGAGCTACCGGCCTGGCAGCTGTCCCACGGTGGCCTGAGCCCTAACACATGACTCCTTCTTTCCCGACGCCGTCCCCTCTGCCCTCCCTCCAACACCCCGCACCCACTCGGAGTCCCCTTGCTGCGATTCTTCCCCCTTGTCCTGCCTGTTTTGCTGCACCCTCTTCCTGTTTGCTGCTCCCAACCTCGCCACCCCACCCCGATCTTCTCAAACACTGCCACGAATCCACGCAGGCACCAGTCCTCGGTCTTGTAAACTGACGACGCTGACACTGTGCGCAGGTGTTGGCAGGCGCTTGTTGCATTGACAGTGGGCGTTTCGGACAATTTGGCGCGTGGAGGAGGGTCCTGTGAGGTAGGGGAGTGATGTCAAAAGCTGGGTCAGGGCAGCCTGCCAAAGGCGGGGCAGGAGGTTGCGGTGCAGCATAGGCGAAGGCAAGCGGCGCAGGGAGCCCAGTAGGCACGGCAAGCCCCCCCGGGGCACACCGGGCGCCTTCAGCTGCCTCGCTCAGAAACGAGTCTTCCATAGGCAAAACCCCAGTTCTCGACGTCAGGGATATAATTTAGAAGACATAGAAAGTGGGTGCGCACGGCACGTGGCAGCCAGAAAGAAAGCGTTTGTGTTTCTATTGTTGTTGCTCCGGAAGCAAGTCTTGGTCTGCGGTAGACAACTCGCAAGGCTCAAGGCTCGGGCGACAGCAGCAGACAGCCATGACCTCGCAGCAGGCCGAGCCACGCAGGAAGCAGGCGCTCCCCGTGAGTTGGCGCAACCTGGGGGCTTCCCAGGGCCCTGCCGAGGCTGGTGGCGCACCTGCAGTGGCGACCGAGGCGGCTGGCGCAGGCAGCGGCGGCAGCGGCGTGCTGCCTGCAGAAGCGGCAGCGGGGCCAGCAGTCGCAGGCGAGGCGCCGCTGCAGCAGGAGCAGCAGCAGGAGCAGCAGCAGCAGCAGCAGGCCAATGGAGAGCAGCGGGTTTGCTCCCACTGCGGCACGGACAGCACCAGCACCTGGCGGCGTCACCCCACCACCCGTGAGCTGCTGTGCCAGGTTTGCAGGCAGTACATTGACCGCCATGGCGGGCAGATGCGGCCGGTCAGAGTGCAGTGCCTGCAGTGCAGCACTACCAGCCCGGGGCCCTACGTACGCGTGGCCTGGCGTCCCCACCCCGTCACAGGCGCGCTCTGGGTCTGCAGCCCCTGCTTCTACGCGGCACACGCCGACTCGCGGCAGTGCCTGGAGTGCGGCACCACGCACCCTGGCTGTAGGAAGGGCGTCGAGTGGCACTGCCACCCTGTCACCGGTGCTGAGTGGCTGTGTAAGCGTTGCCATAATCATGCGTACAAGAAACAGCGGCGGGAGCACAAGCAGCAAGGAGAACACGAGGGTGAGGAGGAGCAGGGACAGGATGTTGACGCTGCCCAGCCCACTGCAAAGCGCCAGCGCAGGGCGGAGCAGCAGGAGCAGCCTGCCCAGCATGTGCATGCAGCAGCCGAGGCGGAGGGCAGTGCTGGCGGTGCAGCGCACTCCTCCCAGTCAGCAGGGGGGAAGACAGCGGCAGCAGCATCCAACCCACCGGCCAGCGACGTGGCCAAGGCAGCGCAGCAGCGGCAGCAGCAGCAGTGCTTTCGCCCGCAGAGTGCGCAGCGGGAAAGGCGGGAGCAGGCGCAGCAGGTGGAGCAGGCGCCATTGCTGCCGGCAGAGACGCGTGTGCCACAGGAGCGGCAGGAGGAACAGGTGGCGGCAGTGCAGCAGGAGCAGCAAGTAGCTCAGCAGGCACAGCACGTGGCAGCACAGCAGGCACAGCACATGGCAGCACAGCAGCCGCAGCACCTGCAGCCAGGCGTGTTCAGGCTGATGCTAGGGGCAGCTGCAGTGGCTGCAGTCGCGGCAAGCAGAAGGGCAGCCGCCCAGCCAGTCGCCCCACAACACCAGCGGCAGCAGCAGCAGCAGCAGCAGCAGCCGGGAACCGGGCTGCGGCCTCTTCAGCCACGGGAACTTGAGCCCCAGCAGCAGCAGCAGCCCCTGCCCCAGCCCGACCTGTTTGCCCTCCTGCTGGGCACAGCACGCTCGCAGGCCGCCGCCAGCTCAGGCCTCACCGCCACCCTGGCGGCTCGCTTCTCGGCGCTCATGGACACACTGCCAGCGGAGCAGCAGGCCGCCAAGGTGAGGCAGGCTGGCAAGGGCAGGGGGCTGAGGCCGGGTGCACCTTACGCTACGGCAGAGGATTATCTCTAGCAATGCCCCCCTCTAAAAAGCACTGCCTGCCTGCCTGCCCTGGCTCACCCGCCTGCCTGCCTACCTGCCGGGTGGCTCGACACTCGTGCCTGCCTGCCTGAATGATTCGCTCACACATGCATGCAGGAGGGCCGCCTGCGGCTGTTACTGGGTGAAGGCATGTTAGAAGCTGCAGCACAGCTGATGGCCACCGCCCTGCAGCTGGCGGGTGCCGGCTGACAGCCCGGGCGCAGGGGCATGATGCGAGGGCAGGACGGCGGTGCCTGTGGCAAGAGGCAGCGCTGGTTGCGAGCGCTATTGGCGGCGGGGTGCAACTGTTTTGGTGTTCCAAACTTGATGCATATTGTGTGACTTGCGTGATGTGCCACCCGTTACACCACATCAGGGAGGAATGGAATGTAGACCACAGACCTGCACCTGTGGGAGAGCAGAGGCCAGGAAGCCCAGCGGGCGCCGGTGGGGAGGGAGTGCCAGGGAGAGGCTGGGCACCGCTTCGAAGCCCACGGTGTAGTTGGAGTCGGCCATCTTTCCCAGGTTAGATAAGCAACGCACAGAAGAAGCGGTCAGGTGCTCTATGGGAAGGTGATCTGTGGGAAGGGGCGAGATATGCAGGTGCCGACCATTGGTTCCAACACGGCAACACACTCTGTGGGAAAGGGAATACGAACCTCTCTCTGTGGCAGAGACCTCGTGCACACTTGAGGAAGCGCAAGGCAGGGGTTCTAGCTCAAGCACACAGGCCATGACCTCGCAGCAGCACCCGCTGCCAGAGCAGCGCAGCAAGCAGGCGCTCCTCGTGCGTTGGCGCAACCTAGGGGCTCCCCAGGGCCCTGACGAGGCTGGTGGAGCGTCTGCAGAGGCGCTGGAGGCGGCTGGCGCAGGCAGCGGCGGCAGCGGCGGTGGCGTGCCGCCTGCAGAACCGGCGCTCGGGGCAGCAGCCGCAGACGAGGCGCCGCAGCAGCAGCAGCAGGAGGAGGAGCAGCAGCAGCAGCAGCAGCAGCAGCAGCAGCAGCAGGACAAGGGGGAGCAGCGGGTCTGCTCCCACTGCGGCACGGACAGCACCTGCAGATGGCGGTGCCACCCCACCACCCGTGAGCGGCTGTGCCAGGCCTGCAGGCAGCACATGGAGAAGCATGGCGGGCAGATGCGGCCGCTCAGAGTGCAGTGCCTGCAGTGCAACGCCAGCAGCCCAGGGCCCTACCACAATGCGGGCTGGCGCCCCCACCCCGTCACTGGCGCGCTCTGGCTCTGCAGCCCCTGCTTCTATGAAGCACAGAACGGCTCACGGCAGTGCGGGCAGTGCGGCGCAACGCACCCTGGCTCTAGGAAGGGCGTCAAGTGGCACCGCCACCCTGCCACCGGTGCTGAGTGGCTGTGCAAGAGGTGCTATAACCATGCGTACCAAAAGCAGCGGCGGGAGCACAAGCAGCAAGGAGAACAAGAGGGCGAGGAGCAGCAGGGGCAGGAGGTTGACGCTGCCCCGCCCACTGCAAAGCGCCAGCGCAGAGCGGAGCAGCAGGAGCAGCCTGCCCAGCATGTGCATGCAGCAGCCGAGGCGGAGGGCAGTGCTGGCGGTGCAGCGCACTCTGCCCAGTCTGCAGGAGGGACGACAGCGGCAGCAGCATTGGAATCACCAGCTAGTAAAGTGGGCAAGGCAGCGCAGCAGCGGCAGCAGCAGCAGTGCTTTCGCCCGCAGAGTGCGCAGCGGGAAAGGCGGGAGCAGGCGCAGCAGGTGGAGCAGGTGCCATTGCTGCCGGCAGAGACGCGGGTGCCGCAGGAGCAGCAGGCAGAGGCACAGCGGCCACAGCAGCAGCAGCGGCAGGAGGAAGAGGTGCTGGCAGTGCAGCAAGAAGCTCAGCAGGCACAGCACGTGGAAGCACAGCAGGCACAGCACATGGCAGCACAGCAGCCGCAGCACCTGCAGCCAGACGTGTTCAGGATGATGCTAGGGGCAGCTGCAGTGGCTGCAGTCGCCGCAAGCAGGAAGGCAGCCGCCCAGCCAGCCGCCCCACAACACCGGCAGCAACAGGAGCAGCAGCGGCAGCCGGGGGCCGAGCTGCAGGCCCTACTACCGCCGCCGCCACCGCCGCCGCCGCCGCCGCCCCGACCACCCCACCCCCAGCAGCCCCCGCCCGACCTCTTCATGCTGCTGCTGGATACAGCAGGCTCTGGTGGCGCTGCCGCCGCTGGCCTTACCGGCGAGCTGGTGGCCCGCTTCTCAGCGCTGCTGGACAAGCTGCCAGCAGAGCAGCAGGCAGTCAAGGTGAGGCATGGCAGCGTGGGCAGCGTGTGTCGGTTCCGTGGGGCATGCACGTGCAGAAGGCTGCAGTGTTGTTCAGGGGTCGTGTCGATAGTTCGTGTGCCTGGCAACCCCTGCTCCTTGCATTCAATCTGGCCCCCACCTGACCGACACTGTAAAAGAAAGTTGCCAGCTACTCAACAGGCACCAGCCTCGGCTGTCCTAACTTGCTTGGCCCACCCTGCTCATGCATGTGTGCAGGAGGCCCGCCTGCGGGTGCTGCTGCAGCGGGGCATGCTGAGGGAGGCGGCCCTGCTGATGGCCACCGCCCTGCAGCTGGAGGGCATCGCCTGAGCAGCCCAGCGCACGGGCATGACACATGGAAGGTACAGTGGTGCTTTGAGAAGCCCGTGGCAGGAGCTGGTGCAGGTGGAGAGGGTGCTGGCAGCGGTGTGCGTTTTGTTGTTGTTTTTGTTCATACTCAAAGCTTGTATTTCGACTGTTGTGATACTGTCACCATCAGACTTTTGACGTGTTAGTCGGTTAATCAACGTTGAGGCATCCAAGGTGAGACCAAGGTGAGACATCCGAGCCCTGGAGGCTTGCGAGGGGCAGGCTCTGCTCCTTGGGGCAGGAAGCCCAGCAGGCTCCCCTGTGGCCTTGCTGTGCGAAGTAGCTGTGGATCACGACAAGAGCCTTCTTCCCAGCCCCTCAATAATACGCACCCATGTAAAGGATCAGTGGAAAGAGCACGAGACTGCCTCACTTGCCGGCCACGACACTTGAACCGGATGCAATCCGAACCTCCCTCTGTGGGCAGAATTTCTAAAGTTTGTGAGCAAGCTCAAGCACACCGGCACAAGCCATGACCTCGCAGCAGCACCATCATACCGAGCAGCGCGAAAAGCAGGCGCTCTCCATGCGTTGTCGCAACCTAGGGGCGCCCCAAGGCCCAGCCGAGGCTGCCTCAGGAATTGCAGAGGCTCCAGAGGCGGCAGGCGGAGGTGACAGCGGCGGAAGCGACATGCCGCTTGCAGCACCGGCGGCGAGCGCAGCAGCCTGGGGCGAGGAGCAGCAGATCCACCTGCTGCAGCTGTTGCAGCAGCAGCAACAGGCGCTATCCCGGGTATCCTACAGCAATCCTACAGCAATCCTACCAGCAATCCTGGCAGCTATCCTATGGCCCCTAGTGCAGTAGGATCACGACAGGATCATGACAGGATCACGACAGGATCATGAC
>JAPTJF010000759.1:0-15919 GCA_029339195.1 Micractinium sp. NFX-FRZ
ATGGGCGCTGGCAGTCACCTGCAGGTGGCAAACCGTTGCGACTCAGGGCCAGAGACCGCGTGCTGCCGGTTGGGAACTTGCAAGCCCGCTTCCAGGCGGGCGCCCGCCTGGAAGCGCCCGCCAGCACCGGTCAATGCAGTCAGGCGGGCCTGTAAGGCCCGATGATGCTGGATTACCGTCAATAGCAGCAGATATGCCGCCAGGAGCAGCCTCTGCCGAGCAGCAGGGCTTTTATTTTCACAAATTTGTGATGGCGGCGGTTCTTGGCTTGCTTTCATGGTTATGTGATTTGATTGCAGGAGAGATGCAGCTTCTGCGGAACATTTTGTGCAAGCTAGGCGCATGAACGGGCAGCGGAGTCATGTCATGCACAGCACGCCATATGGCGAAATGTGATTTTCGTATACTGCGTCGAAAGTAGTGTGTTTCGCTGATCATTCAATTATTTTTCCACGCGAGTAGAGCCCCTGTAGGGAGCCCCGTGATGAACAACAAACAAAGTTACTTCAAAGTTCAAAAAAAACAATTGTACTGAGCGGCACGGGCTATGAAACAGGCGGGACACAGGCATGGCTGAAGTGCGAGCTTATGTAGACTGCTGCTTTTGCCGGCACGTGCAGGCACGTGCGGGCGGGCTGGGCCGGCAGACAGGCCTTGACCAGCACCGGGCGCGCAGGCGGCGGCCGGCGGCGCGGCACAATTGCAGGCGCGCGCTTCATCAAGCCGGCAGCCCCGCGCTTCACTTACGGGCGTCACCACGGACGCAGATTGTGGCGGGCTGGTGCGCTGCGCTCCGGCAGCCACAAAAGCCCGATGGGAAGGGTCCATGTCAGGGTGCGCCCCCCCAGTCTGGACCCTCCAATTGCAAGGTCGCGATGGGGTGTCCCAAGCACTTTTGAGCCATGGATCATCTGCAGTGAGCCGTAGGTTGAGCGAATGTGCAGATGGCAGCGCTCCTTTTAGTGCGGCTGCTGCCCAGGACCAGGATTGCCGCCACCGCCGATGACGACCTTGGTGCCGTGTCGTGGTTTGCAAGCCACAAACGGCAGGCAGCAGCACGGTGCAGGAGTAACAGTGGCAACCCTCCGTGGTGTTGCAGATGGACATGGCAGCAGGGACAGGCAGCAACCAACAGCAGAGCAGGCGGCTTGCATCGGGCGGCAATGCAGTCTCCGTGCTTTGCTATGCTCACGTCCAGCTTGCACTACGAGTTATTTCACCCTCTCTCGCGGCATAACGAATTTCCTGCTGATCCTCTGAATGGTCAATCCAGCTCCCTCAGTGGCTGCCAGGAGGGCGGCAGCGGTGACCTGGCACGCCAGGTCATTGAGGGCGCCAGCGCCGGCCCTCGTCAACAGCGCACTGTGGCTTCCCCGGGCACATCGCATGTTGTTATAAGTGGGCAGACACTCATCGAGTGGTGTATCTGATGCACAGGGTGCTCGCTTGGCAGGTGGTGCAGTCGAGCGGCAGCTGCTATGGAGAGGGCTGAGAGCCAACTCCCTTCTCGCTGGGGCTCATTGCTGGTCCCTCTGCGTACTCGCCGTGTCTCCCTCCCAGCTGGTGAGTGAGGGCGGGGCAGCAGCGCTCACGTGGGCGCGAGGTCTTTTGAGGCCACACGCACTGAAGAGCGGGCTCTCGTGAGTGCAGCGCTGTCCATATCGTGACCGGTATCCGTTTATATGGGGTCGCGCACCAGGGCAGCGGCGGCGGCGGCAGCAGGCAGCGGCAACAGGGCGGCGGCAGCGGGCGGACCAGCAGCCACCAAATTGGCACTCCCTTTCTGGGTGATTTCGTGAATGCTGCCTTGTCCCACAGGTGTGCATCACACCGCCGAGTCTCTGGACTATGAGCTGCCCGTCAACAGCGTCAGCCTGGCCAAGCAGCAGCAGCAGGATGCTGAGCGGGAGCGGCGCCACCTCTACGGGTGAGCCGAGCCGCCGCCCGCTCGCCCGCCCGCCGCTGTCGACCCTGCTCCACGCTTCTGCTGCCTGTCCTGCTGCCGGAGCAGATTTTCCACGACCTGCTACTCCGCTTCGCCCACGTCACCACGCAGCTTGACGGCACATCCCTTTGTCCCCCCCTCTGTTCCCTGACTCTTCTCAAACTGCAGCTACTCGGGTTCCACTGCCACAAAGGTGGCCGCCACGCTGGCCTCCGGCCTGGCCATCGGCCTCACAGCAGCCGCCCTTCAGCTGCTGGTCGACCTGCTGAGCCACCACCGCAACCGCCTGCTGGATGCCCTGCTGGCAGCGCCGCCGCTGGCGGCTGCCGCCCGCCCTCTGCTGTTTGCATTCTGTGTGATGCTGGGCGTCAGCCTGGCAGCGGTGCTGGCCACCTCGCTTGTGGTCTACTTCTGGGCGCCCAAGGCAGCCGGCGGCGGCGTGGCACTGGTGAGCTCGCGCCCCCTGCTGCGCCCCCTGCTGTGGTCCCTGCTGCAGTCCTGGCTGGCAGGGGAAGAGGCGACTGCATCGCTGCGGTTGGGCATGCCGCTGCGCGCACCCCATCTTCTCTTCTTCCCCGGGCAGATCTCCACACACACTCTGGTTGAACCCTCTCCTCGTCCTTAGGCCACCACGTTGCTTTTGTTTTCTTGTTGCTTTGCCCTCGCAGGTCATGGCCTTCCTAAACGGCAACGCCATCCCCAACCTGCTGTCTGGGCGGGTGTATGCGACAAAGCTGCTGGGAACGGCGGCCTCCCGCATGGCAGGGCTGGCGCTGGGCGTGGAGGGTGAGCCGCTCGGTACCCACAGCCCCCTTCTTGCAGCTCCCGCCTTGAATCCCCTGCCTGCTGGTGGTCATGCCCAATGACTCACCGTGTGCCTGTGGCGCTGCATGCACAAGAGATGTCGCCCCTGCCTGCGTGCCTGCCTGCCTGCCTGCTGTGGCGGCACAGTTGTGCCTTGCACTCGTGCTTGCTCGACCGCTCGTCTTCCTCCCTGCCCACCCTGGCAAATCACCTGCTGCAGGCCCCATGATCCATTTGGGGGCTGCGGTGGCAAGCATTGTGTGCCACGGCGAGCACAGTAAGCAGGCGGGGGCGGGGCCAGCTGTCAGGCCAGGCAGGCTGTGCTAGAGCGCCCGCCCACAGCCAGCCGGCTGCCTTGTGCCCCTCCCTCCCCTGCTTCCACCCCACTGCCTGCCTTGCCCTGCCTCGCACCTGCCTCCGCGCCCGTCTCCTCACCCACCACCTCACACGCCTGCCCCCCAACCCCCAGTCCTGTACCGCTGGCTCAACCTGCACCGGCGGGGGCCGCTGGGCAAGCTGGAGCGGGAGGCCCTGGCTGCGGGGCTGGTGCCCGAGGGGGCCGAGGACTTTCTGTTCAAGAATGCCGACCATCGGGAACTGGTGTCCGCCGGCGCGGCTGCGGGGCTGGCTGCCGCCTTCGGCGCGCCCATCGGAGGTGCGTGTGTGGGCAGGCGTGTGTGGAGGGGCACGAGTGTGTGGGCAAGGGAAAGCGGGGCACGTGTGCGTGCGGCAGGTGTGCGTGGGTCAGACGCTCGACACCCGTCACTGGCGCACACCCCCTGTTGCCCCACCTGTTGCACCCACGGCCACCGCCACCAAGAGGCCTGCTCCCACCCCTTGCCCCGCCCCCCCGCTTGCAGGCGTGCTGTTTGCCCTGGAGGAGGCCACCAGCGTGTGGAGCCGCAAGCTGGCCTGGCGCTGCTTCTTGTGCGCCTCCGTGGCCTGTTTCACTATGGCGCAGCTGCACCCGCGCGTCACAGACGGCATGCTGAGCTTCAGGTGGGCATTGGGAGGGAAGGCGTGGTGTGCTGAGGTGTCAATGGTGCAATCGCTTGGTTGGCTGGCGGGTGTCTTGGCAGCGTCAGCACAACCATGCCGTCGCCACGCACCGCTCAAATGCCGCTGCCTTCCTGCCGTTGTGTTGCATTTCACCACGGTCGCCCCTGTGCCGTTGCCCTCCTGCCCCACCCTGTGCTGCAGCGGCACCAACCGCATCACCAACCTGCAGGTAGGAGGGAGGGTGCACACGGTGTCCACGGCCTGCCATTTCAGGCAGCTGCTGGGCGCTGGCACGATGCCTGCCCTTTGTCTGGGGGGTCTCTGGGCCATGCATTTGCCATATGCTCTGCCTGTCCTGGCGCCACCTGCCCTGCCCCACCCCGCCCCGCCTCCCTCCCGCCCCCGCCCCGAGCAGTGGCTGATCCAGGGCCCGCTGCTGGTGCTTGCCTCCGCCTGCGGCGGCCTGCTGGGCAGCGCATTCAACATCATGAAGCGCAAGGCACGCACCTGGAAGCGCCGGCGGCCCGGCATCTGCTGGCGCCTGGCCGAGGCGGTGGTGGTGGTGGCAGTCACGGCGGGGGCGCTTGTGGGGCTGCCCGCCCTGCTTGGCACCTGCCTGCAGGCAAGGATGGGGTGTGCAGCTCTGAACTTGGGCTCTCGTGCTTGCAGGGAAGCCATGCATGCGTATGGGCGAACAATCACTGATGGCATTTGGCTATGCACACATTTCTTTTACGAAACAGCCCACACTGCCGCGGTCCCGCATAGCTGCATTGCTGCTGGCGCCTCTCTGCCCTGCAGCTGCCCGAGCAGTGGGACCCCGCCGACGTGGTGCGCCACACCTGCCCCGAGGGGCAGTACAACGACCTGGCCACAGGCCTCATGGGCAGCGCAGTCTGGGTCATCCGCTCGCTGCTCTCACTGGGCAGCGACGCGGAGCCCGTGAACAATGCGGTGGGTTGGGCTGGGTTGGGTTGGGTGGCTTCACGGCAGGCAGTGCAGGAAGAGGCCGCCAGCATACCATACCTCTCGACCGCGTGGCACGGCATTGCCTGGAAGTGCCCTCCAGTGCTCTGCCCGCCCCTCAGTCCCTCTTTGCTGGAAGTGCTCGGTCTGGTCATGAACTGCCTGCCCCGCCTCACTCTCCTCCCCATGCCTCCCCCGTGCTCCGCCCCGCCCTGCAGCTGTGCAGCCTGGCACAGCCCTGCTACTACACCGCCGGCTCGTTGGCGGTCCTGGTTGTGACCTACCTCACCCTCTTCTTCCTGGCCTCCAACCTTGTCGTCCCCGGTGGGTGGGCAACGATGGGGTGGGAGGTCCTGGGCGGGGGGAGGGCAGGCAGGTTGGGGCGAGGTCAAGCCTGGGGCAGACCTGAGCCGAGGTGGCGGGGGCGGGCGGGGGCAGGTGACTGGAGGCCAGATGTCGTGCGCCCTTGCTCCCTACAGCTTCCCCCCACCCTTCCTGCCCACCTCCCCCTGCCTCTTACCTGTCCACCGCTTGGCCCACCGACTGCTCTTCTGCATCTTGGTGCTCTCCCCCGGCGCTCATGCCTCACCCTGCCTGCTTCGCCCTCACCCTGCCTGCCCCTCCCTCGCCCATTCTGCAGGCGGCCTGTTCATGTGAGTGCCAGGCGGGGAGGGGAATGAGCGCTGGCAGGGCTGTGTGTGCGGAGGGCAAGGATGGTGCGGGTGTGCCGGGGAGGCAGGACTGTTTCCGCTCCCGTTGGCACCGCTGCTGGGGGAGCACCCCGGGGCGGAACACGAGAGTCTCGCCAGGTGGCACACTGCTTCCGGCGCCCATGCAGCTGCGCTTGTAATGCTCATCTGCTGGCCAAGTGATGCATTCCCCCCACCCTCCCCGCCCGCCCGCCTGCCTGCCTGCCTGCCCACAGGCCCTGCATCCTCATAGGCAGCGCCTTTGGTGCGCTGCTGGCGCTGCTGCTGCTGGAGGTGACGCCGCCGGAGCTGGACATACAGCCAGGTGGGGAGAGAAGATGTGCAGCGGGGGATGGCGTGGTGGTGTGAGTGTTTAGTAATTGTTGGGCAGCAGCACACTTTGGGCGTTGCTCACCCAAACCGTCACACGCCCCCCACCGTGGCCTGCAGCAACCTCATGCCCCGCCTGTCTGAGCAGCCTGCGCGTGTATGCCCGCTTTGGTGCTCCAGCGTTGACACACCCTTTGCCTCACTCTTGCCGCCTGCATGCGCTCCCTTCTCCGCAGGAGTGTTTGCCGTTGTGTGCGCCACCGCTATGCTGGGGGCGGTGTTCAGGAGCAGCATCTCGCTGGTGGTGATTGTGGTGGAAGGGACGCGGGGCATTGGTGAGCGCATGGCGCAGGGCAGGGCTGCAGGCGCAGGCAGGGTCTTGGGCAGACAGCTTGTCCCAGCATCCGTTGGTTTCTCGGCGCTCTATACATGCGCACTCCATGCGCGTGCTCACTCCACACCACCCTGCTGGCGCCTGTCCTCTCAAAATGCTGCTCTTTGCTTGCCGCTCGTCCTGCCCTGCTGCAGCCTTCTGGCCCCCGCCCCCACCACCCAACCCTTCTCCCACCCCACTGTTGCCCCCTCCCCCAGAGCTCATGTTTGGCGTAATCCTGGCGGTCATCGTCAGCAACTGGGTGGCTCACCACGTGCACCCCGACGGCCTGTATGAAGCTGAGCTGGACGGGGACACCGGGGAGGAGTGCTTCTACCTGCGCCAGGTGGACTGGGGGGCATGGCGTGCAATCGGGGCAGGGGAGACAAGTAGTAAGTGCCCGAGATCTCTGGCACTCTGTGCGGTTTGTGGGCACCGGGCACCGGGGAGGAGTGCTTCTTCCTGCGCCTGGTGGGGAGCTGAGGATTGCTGTGCCTGGGGCCAGAGGAGACAGCCGTGTAGCTGGGCAAGGAGGTATGGGGCACTCAACGCGGTTTGTGGGCAGCGGGGAGGAGGGCTGCTACCTGCACCACCGTGGGTTTGGGGGCATGCATGTGGCATGGATCGATGACAGCTTGCGACTGGGCGAGTACCATGGTAGCCAGACGCGGTGTTTGGGCACAGGACACCGGGGAGGAGTGCTTCTACCTGCGAGCAGGTGGGGCTGGGTGGCGCCTGGCGTGCATACGCATGGATGGACCGGGATGACGGCCGTGTAGGTGGTACCTGCAAGCACTGCAAGAGTTTCTTTTTGTGTGGTTTGTGGGCACTTTGGGTGGTTTGTGGGCACCGGGAGGAGGGCTGCTACCTGCGGCAGGCGGGCACTTGTGGGCTGGGGTCACCCAGGAGGGGGCCAGTCGCCTGGGCCAGGCATAGCGCACTCAGCGTAGCTGCCCCGCCTGCACGCAAGGCGGCCAGCCTGCATGTACACGCCTACAGGCCCCCCTCGCAAGCATGTGCCTTCACCCTTCACCCTCCCCCCTGCCCTCCTGTGCCTACTCGCCTCCCCCGCAGGAGCCGCCCCACGCGCTGCGCAGCCAGTCGGCAGAGTCTGTGATGGCCAGCCCTGTGGTGGGGCTCGACGGCGTGGTGCCCGTCAGCTCCGTGCTGCGCGTGCTGCGGCGCACCACGCACAACGGATTCCCCGTCATGGCGCCCTGCAAGCCAGCCAGCAGCGCCGGCGGCGGCGCGCGGCCGGCCGTGGGGGACGGCATCTGGGGCGGCGACGCAGACAATGGGTTGAGCGCGGCGGGCGGCGGCCGCTCCGTGGGCAGGCTGCAGGGCTTTGTGCTGCGCAGCCAGGTGGGAGCCAGGGCTGGTGCAGGGGCGGGGGCAACGATGGGTCCCGCCTGAGCCTGAAAGCCAGCATGCAGAGCACGTGAATCCTTGCTGGCACCTTGAGGTGTCAACACCCCTGCCTCACCGTGGCTTCCCATTCCACCTGGGCACTCACCCGTCCCAACCCCCTGCCCCTGTCCCCTCTCGTGCCCAGCTGCTGGTGCTCCTACGCCACGGCGCCTTCTGCGACGAACGCGGGCGATACCTGTGCTCCCTGGCGCGCCAGGCGGCGGGCGCATTTGAGGAGGCGCTTGCATTTGAGATGCAGGCGGCCGCTCAGGCCAGCAGCTCTGGGTACCGCCGGGGCGGCGGCGGTGGCCAGGCGCCGCCGGGCATGCTGGGCAGGCTGGGGCCGGCAACTAGTTTAGGCCTGGCAGGCGTGGGTTTCCCCACCCTGGATGCCAGCCGGGGCGCCAGCAGTGTGCGGGAGTCTGCGGTGCTTGACGCCGCAGCAAATGCGGCGGCGGAGCAGGCGCGGGGCGGCGGCAGCGGCGCCTTCATCAACCTCGCGCCCTTCATGCACCTCGCCCCCATGACCGTGCGTCCCCACACGCCCGCATCCACAGGTGCGACGGTGCATGGGAGGGCCTGGGGAGGGGACAGGATGCTGCAGGGTTGGCAAGCGCTGCCCTAACTGCAAGCCCAGTGTGTGCGAGGGAGGTCAGATCTTTGGCCCCTCCTTGCACCCTGCTCCCGCCTTGTTGGCCCTCACGCTGCCCGCCGGCCTCTCCCCTCCCGCCTGCTCGGCCCCCTGGCCCCCCATGCAGTGCACCACTTGTTCCTCTCGCTGTCGCTGCGCCACCTGTGTGTGGTGGACAGCCGGTGCCGGTGTGTGGGCATCATCACGAGAAAGGACCTGGACCACGCGGCAGGCAGCGGGTGGTGGAGGTGAGGCGGGTTGGGGCGGGATGGGGACTGGTGGGACACATTGGTCAGGCTAAGCTGCGTATCTTATGCGGCTGCTGCCAGCTGGTGTGAGGGGTCAACTGCACCTGGCTCAACAGGTGCACAATGCTGCGGCGGCGCACAAAATGGCACCCCCTGCTCCCGGTGCCACCGGCGCCCGCCTGCTGCTGCTCCTTGCCACCACTCGCGCCCATCCCCGCTTGCCTCCTTCATCGCCCATCGTTTCCGCGCCTGCAGAGCCACCAGCATCGCGCCCACGCCGCACCAGTCGCCCCTCACCGGAGGCCCGGAGGGCGGCAGCCCCGGCAGCACCAGCGTGCTGTCAGCTGACAACAGCAGCACCGGCTTTGTGCGCTCCCTCGCCATACCCGCCCGCCGACTGGCGGCGGCGCTGCAGCAGCACCTCTCACCCCGGCTGCCCTCAGAGCTGATGAGGGAGGCGCAGGGCGGCACTGAGGGCGGCACCGGTGGCGGAGTCAACAGTGGCAGCAGCCGAGGGCGGCAGGGGCAGGCGGGCGGTGCGGCGGCGGCGGTGGGCGCTGCGGAAGCGGGCCCGGCTGAGCCCCTGCTGTTGGGAAGCTTTTTAGAGGAGGACAGTGGCCTTGCACAGGCGGTGGAAGGTGGCGGCGCAAGCTACCTGCACCATTCCATTTCGGCGCCAGTCCAGATGATGCGGCACTTAGAGGCGGCGGCCTGGGAGGATGGGGAGCATCCCCCCGCTCCCGAGCCAGACCTAGAGCGGCAGTGAAGCGGCACATGGCGGGTCACGCCAGTGCCATCACTGCATGCACTGTACAACAAGGCCTGCCTGGGAGCGCAGGAGCAGCAGGAAGCGGCCCTGAAGCCGCATCTGCCTGGATCACGCGTCCACGCACACCTCTTATTATGTGCCACAGCCCCAGGCACCCCGCAATGCAAACCTCCATTCAAATTGAAGCCCATTTTCACTGCTGTGTGCTTTCAGGTGTTAAACAGGTGTAACACATACATTTTTGGACGTGCTTTGTACCATTTTTCTGCAATACAGTGCATTTGGGCGCATGGTGAGGCACTCGCTGCCGCCGCCGCACACAAGGGCATCTGCGCCAGCGGTGCATCCCGCAGGCTCACTTGGCCAGAATCGCCGGCGTGCTGCTTTATCGCTTACCAGCGGGTATACCACACAGGTTCAGCCCCCCCTGTCCTGGCCAAAGACACCCGAGCCTGCGTCGCACTAGCACCAAGTTGAGCTGCGGGCTTCAGCGGCCGCTCTCGCGCTCTGTGCAATATAAACTGAAGACAACCGCACTGCGATACTTCCAACGGTGCGCCCGGAGGTGCGGCTTCTTCGTAAGGTTCTGCCCTGCCGGCGCCGCCGCTGCCGCCACATGCCCTACGGCAAACCCAGCCTATCATACAGCCAACACGCCACCAGCCTTTGGCCCGTTTACCACTCCAAATGTAACACTTGCCTCTTGCACGGCCATCTCCGTTCTGCCGCAGACTGCAGTGCTGTCACCGTTTAAACCTGAGCCAACCACGAGCACCCCGCCTCGCCCCCGCCCCGCACAGCCCGCCCCTGAGCGTGCGGCGCCGTCATGAGCGGCGCCACAGTGGTGTCAGCATCGTACTCGCTGGCTGCCCAGTGCGGCTCGGAGATCATCGCCACCGCCCTGACCATCTATCTGGGGGAGTCGATCATCGCCAATGAGCTGCTCAGCAAGACCAAGGTGGGCGGGTGGCGGCGGGACGGCGCACGGGGGTGCGGGATCGGAGTGGGCGGGTGCTTGGAATCTTGTCTTTCATGTAGAGCTTGGCATTTTTGCAAAATTGGATAGTGCTGCAGGCAACATCGAGCTGCATGCCAAAACCTGCCCCCCACGTGCTTGAATCACTGCCCCCTTCCGCTGCCCCGTTGACCCCGACGCCTTCGGTGCCCCCCCTCCCCCGCTGCCCCCCAGGGCGCCCGCATGGGCTGGCTCGCCGTGGCGCTGGGCTTCGGCCTCTCCTTCGGGGTCTCCATCTGGATGCTGGGGTGGGTGGGCAGCCACGTGGCATGGCATGGATGTGCAGCGCGTGGCACGCACTGCCTGCGTGCCAATGGCCTGGTGCTGAGTGCATGACGGCCTGCCGCTGCTCCCAGCTGCTCGTACCTACTTCGGCCCTTGTACGCCGCCTGCCGCCTGCGACCCACCCTCCCTGCCCTGCTGCAGCTACATCTCGGCGCACCTCAACCCCGCCACTTGCCTGGCGCTGTGGGTGATAGGGAAGGTGCGGCGCTGGCCCAGCGCTGGCCCAGCGCAGCATGCCCAGCAGGCCGCCTGCCCACCTCCACTGCCAGGCCACGCCGCTAGTGCTGCGCCATGCCGCCCTCTGCCGCATCGCTCCCTGTCCTGCCCCATCCGGCTCTGCCTGCTCTGCTCCCCACAGCTCGCATCCACCCACTTTCCGCCTCTCTCCACCGCATCGTACCCGGCCCCACCCACGCTGCCCCATCCGGCTCTGCCCTGCCATGCTCCCTGCAGCTCCCCTCTACCCCCTTTTTGTTTCTTTTTGTCACATTGCACCCCGCCCTACCCACCCTTGCTACACCATATCAAGCCCTGCCCTCCGCCCACCCCACCCTGCAGATCCCCTTCACCCACTTCCTGGCGCTGTCTGCTGCCGAGTTTGCGGGAGCCTTCATCGGCGCCTGCCTCGTCTTCCTCCACTTCCTGCCCCACTTCAAGACGGTGCCAGAGCCGATGGCCACCTCGGGGGATGAGCTGCTGCTGCGCAGGCATGCGGGGAGGGGCGCCTGCTGACTGGACGGGGGCGTTGGTAGCTGGGACGCAATTCGGGGCGGCCATGCCTCGCACTTGCTCTCCGCTGTCTTGGCCTTGCGCTTGAGTTGGGCTGCGGCTGGGGGCTGTGAGCCAGACCATGCTGGCAGGAAGCTGCAGCGTGTGCAGCAGCTGCGTTGACCAACGCGGCTGTCCCCGCCCCCGGCCCAATATGTCGCGCCCACCCGTGGCTGCTCTGCTGCCCGTCTTGCCTCCCGGCACCCCAGCCCTGATGCCCTTCCGTTTCCTGTAGCTCTGCCCATCGTCTCATGCGACGCTCGCTGTGCCCCCGCTCTGTGCCCCCCTGGCGCCCGCAGCCGTGACGCCCTCTCTCCTGAGGCTTTGGCCATTGTTTCTTACGACACCCGGCAGCACGCCAAGCTGCGTAGCGACGGCCACACCGGCGTGGTGGGCGGGCTGGGCCAGGCAATCCGCGACATAAAGTGAGGGGGTGGGTGGGAAATGATCAAGTGATCAATGATGGAACGGGCATTGGTCGAGTGAGACTTGCGTTGTCGGCCGATACCAGAAGAGGGCAGGTGCCAACCAGCCAGGCATGCAGAAAGGCACATGGGCAGCACACGGTACGTGGGAGCAGCAGAATGCTTCTGAACAAGCCTCCTCTCAGCCCAGCAGTTGTGAGGTAGCGAGGTGTGGGACCCCTGTGCCCTGCTGCTAGTGTAGCCTGTACAGCTCTACACATGCTGCTGAACAGCAGAGGCTCTAATTTTGTGCTATGCAGGTACTACTTTGCCGAGACGCACGAGGCGCCTCAGGAGCACAAGGAGCTGGTGGAAGTGGTGCGCCCCCCGCTGCCACCCCACTGCTGCCTCTGCTTGCCTGCAAGCCGCCTCCTGCTTGCCCCGCTGCCCCTGCTCTTGCTGCCGCCAACCGACCAACCTCACAGATGACTCCCTGCAGCGTGCACACCTGTGCTCCGTCAGCCAAGCTTCCTGCTCAGATGCCCACCCCGCCCATGCCGCTGCTCTTCTGCCCGCCCTGTATGCTAGTTGCGCCCGCCTGCCGTTTCAGCCCTCCCCCCCCCAACTGCGGCGTTTTTTCTGCGTAGGCCCTGGGACCAGACGCGGTGAAGGGAGGTGCGGCAGAGGCGGTGAACAGGCTGCGCCGCCGCAGCGTGCAAGTGTGCGACGTGCACCGCCGGCTGAAGGACATGAGCCTGGAGGTGAGGACGTGGCTTGGCTGCGTGTTTGTTGTACGCGTGTTGCACCACGGCACCGCACATGGGTGCAGCACTGGTTTCTGGGTGGCTGGAGGGCACGAGCCTGGATGTGGGGGGCTGGCCATGTTAACTCGGGTCAGAGGAGCATATGTTGGGGGCTGGGGCTCAACCTTGCGCCGGATGGTGCCTTCTGCTGGGAGTCAACCACGTGTTGTAAGGGTTGTGTACTTTTTTCGCCCTGAAGCGGAGTCTTCCCTTCTGCGCTGCCTGTTCAATGTGCCCACACACGCACTGGCTCCATCGCGCCACCACAGTCGCCCCTGTCCCACCCCTTCCTTTGCCCCACCCACCCTGCTGTTTAGGAGTTCAAGGAGAAGCTGCACTTGCAGACCACCGCGGGTGGTGGGCTGGCGCGCTCCGCCTCCATCTCACTGGGGGAGCTGGACCATGCCATGTCAGCAGCAGAGGGTGCCAGGTCAGCAGCGGGCGGCGGCGCAGGCGAGGGAGGCACGGATGCGTCTGCAGCGCAGCAGGGGTGGGAGCGCCGTGCATCGGCGTTTGCGGCTGCCGAGCGCGAGGTTGCGCAGCAGGAGGGGCAGGTGGCTGGAACGGCAGTCAAGCCCAGCCGCCGCTTTCTGTCGTCTGACGGCATGGAGGCCGTGGGCAACCAGGTGGGTTGGCTGCAGGCACACATGCAGGCAACAGGATCTACTGCCAACTTGTCCCAGCTGGTGCGTGCCCTAGATTAGGCTCCGTTGAAGCACAAAGCTGCCAATGCTGGCCGCTTAAAGCACGCAGGCAGCCCGCCGCCGCCTCCCTGCTGCCCGCCGAGCTGCCGCCCTCAGCCCCAAATGCACTGCAGCTTGCCTCGACTGCCAAGTCCTTCAGGGATGCCTACCAGCGCCACTTGGAGCGGTTTGGGGAGAAGCAGAGCGCGTTGTATGATGCGGGTGCGGTGGGGGCAGTGGTGGGGTCAGGGTGGCGGCAGGCATGGGAGGTGTGGCAGCCGCCATCTCTGGGAGCCAAGGTTGGTGGGCGGGCGCAGCGATGACGCTGCATTGGCATCCGCTGGCTTGCTGCATTGGTTGCGGCCTTACGTTGACCTTCCTTACCCCCACGCTCTCCTGCCCCACCACCCTGCCTGCCCGCCCTACCCACATGCAGCCGTGGTGGCCGACCAGAACGCCAAGCTGTGCATCTTTGCCACCCGCCCCGCCATCTACACCCCCGTGTTCAACTTCATTTGCGAGGCCATGGCCACGTGCACCCTCATCTTTGGAGCGCTGATGATGTATGCACGCCGCGACCTGCTGCCAGCCGAGTTCCGCATGCTCTTCCAGTCCATGGAGGGTAAGGCGGCTGGGTGGGGGCTGCTGAGGCTGCCAAATTTGCCAATGTGAGCCTGACCTGCCAAGCCCGACTTGCCGAGGCTGACGTGCTGAGCCTGACCTGCTGTGCTTGCCAACCTGCTGACCTGCTGACGTGCTTCGGATGGCGATCCTGGTTAAGGTGCCGATGCTGCTGAGCCTGACCTGACCTGCTGAGCCTGCTGCTCCTCGTAGTGGAGCTGGTAGTGTCCTGCTGCTGTGGTTGTGCTGCTCTTGAAGGTGCCCCTGGGTTTGCTGCTGCGGGTGTGGCTGGCATGCAGCAGTGCTGGGCGGCGCGGCGACCCCGGCATTCGTGGGGCCTCTGCGGCAGCTTTGCATGCAGGCTGTCGCGCTCGCCGGCCGCCCTGCCCCACTCCTGGCCTTCACCCTCTGCCTGCTGACCCTCCCGTCTTCTCTCTCACCTGTGCACCCCCCTTCACGTAGGCCTGGCCATTGGCATTTTTGTGTTTGTGTGCATCCTGGGGCTGGGAGGCCCCACGGGCATCGCCGCCAACCCTGCCCGCGACTTCTCGCCCCGCCTGGCGCACGCGCTGCTCCCCATCGCGGGTGGGTCAGAGAAAGCAGCTCAGCAGGGGGGTTTGGGGGAAGGGGGTGGGCTAGCATGCCACGCCCACAGCTCGGTGCACTGTACGTGGCTGTGCCCCTGCGCACAACAGCGTGGCGCATGATGCAGCCTCCTGGGCCAGGCAAGGCCCGCTGTTTGCACGGGTTGAACCCGTAGCCCCTCTCCCTCCTGGGCTGCAGGCAAGGGCCCCAGCGAGTGGTTCTACGCCTGGGTGCCCTTCGTTGCACCCTTCTGCGGCGGCGCCATGGCGGGCGGCTTCTACCTGCTGGTGCAGAAGATGAACCACTCGGCCATCAGCGGCTGAGCAGCGGTGCCAGCGACGCGGCCTGGGGTGAGCACCACCAGGAGCAGCAGCAGCAGCAGCAGGGTCGCTAACTCAGCTGCCGGCTCAGGCCCCTGATAAGCCACTGCCACCCCCGCTTTTGCAGTCAGCATGCCCGCTTCCCTGAGCTTGCCCAGAACAGTGAAGGTCAGCTACCGCCTAGCATGCCCCACGGCTCACTGCAGATGATCCACGGCTTGAAAGCCTTGGGACACCCATTGGTGTGCATGTTACAGTCACCCCGCATAGTAGGCCCTTGTGGACCGGGACGGGGGGCGAATGGTCTCCGCCGGGCCATGTGGAAGAAACAAACAGGGGAGAGAGAGGACAAGCAATGTATACCACAACAGCATAGCAAGGGAGTGAAATGAATCAAAACATGACGACCACTAGGCAGGGTGACCCACTGTGACCTCGCAATTGGAAGGGGGCAGGCTGTGGGGGCGCACCCTGACATGGACCCTTCCCATCGGGCTTTTGTGGCTGCCCGGGCGCAGCGCACCAGCCCGCCACAATCTGCAACCGTGGTGATGCCCGGAAGTGCAGTGCAGTGCCGCCGGCTTGCTGAAGCGCCTGCACTTGTGCCGCTGCCGCCGCCGCTGCCCGCTGGGCAGGGCCTGCCAGCGGGACCAGTCTGCCTGGCCTGCCCCGGACCACCACCACAGGTGGGGGGTCAGGCACGCCGCCAAAAACAACATTCCACACAAGCTCGCCCTTCAGCCATGCCTGTATCCCGCCTGCTTCACAGCCCGCGCCGCTCAACTACAAGTACACAGTATTTTTTTTATTGTTCACCATGGGGCTCCCTAAGAGGGTTCTACATACTCACGTGAAACACACAAAAGAATGTCAGCGCAGCGAAAATATTTCGCCAACGCACGTGCGGCATGCAACACATGCTGTGCATGACACGACTCCCCTGCCCGTTCAAGCGCCTAGCTTGCACAAAATGTTCCGCAGAAGCTGCATATTTCCTGCACTCGAATCACATAACCATGAAAGCAAGCCAAGAACCGCCGCCATCACAAATTTGTGAAAATAAAAGCCCTGTTGCTTGGCAGAGGCTGCTCTTGGCGGCATGTCTGCTGCTATTGACGGTAATACAGCATCATCGGGCCTTGCAGACCCGCCTGACTGCATTGACCGGTGCTGGCGCCCGCCTGGAAGCGCTTGCAAGTTCCCAACCGGCAGCACGCGGTCTCTGGCCCTGAGCCGCATCGGTTTGCCCCCTGCAGGTGACTGCCAGCGCCCAA